>VZTF01007183.1:203904-241358 GCA_013397755.1 Cnemophilus loriae
AAAGAAAGAAAGAAAGAAAGAAAGAAAGAAAGAAAGAAAGAAAGAAAGAAAGAAAGAAAGAAAGAAAGAAAGAAAGAAAGAAAGAAAGAAAGTAAATCTCAAATGCATTAAATTTCTGGATTAAAGAAATGGAAAAATATTAATTAAAGACACATAAATAAAGACACAATTAATAGACACAACAGATCAGCTGAAAAAGTTTCCTCTTACGAGAAATCTAATACTTAATATATGGTTGCCTATTTCACGTTTTCTTCTACATGATATATGATATCAAGGATGAGTCTGTGACCTTCAGAACATCTAGAGGAGTATCATCTGCTCAGCTTACCATTATTAAAAAAGTCAAGAAAGTAGACAGATGCCATTTCTATTTGCTGAAATTCCATTGGATTTGGTACTTTCACATCCATGTATAAACACACACAAATTTTGTCTTTTCACAAGTGGCAGAGTGTGATTCTTCCCACATATCCGTTCTTAGGAGATTGCAGATATGGTTAAGGAGATGAAGGCTTCACAAGAAGGTAGTTTTCTGAAAAGCAATCCAAGGCTAGCTAAAATCAGTCTTCAGCTCCACAAGTGTAGGATCACGACCCAGAATATTAGAGGCTAACTTAAATACTGGTCTTTGTTTTCTGTCTTGATTTATTTAAGCCTAAACTGATCAAAGTAACATACTAATATAATGTAATAGCTGAAATGTAGTTTTTCTATATTTATAGTACCACATTTGAAGCATACCTGGTAGATTTCTCCTCCATGCTGTTGGTCTATTTTGGTTTAGTCATGTACAGAAGGAGAAAAAGACAGAGTTTATATCTGAATCTGTTCCAAAACTGAAGCCTCAGACAGAATAGCATAGTGCTTGAATATACAATGCATCTCCAAGAAAATCATCAAAATATAAACTAAATAATAATTTTAAATCCTTCAATTCTAGCATAGTTCAAAACCATGTTCATAACCTGGGACAGACACTAAAAGTCTTGAGAAACAGCACAGCCCCCCTAACCTTATGTCATCTGATGCTTTGGTCCCAGGTATGTGTGCCACGGTTTTACTGCCCATTTCTTTAAGCACTAGTATCCTCTACAGCATGTGCAGCAGAGAGCAGCAGATGGGCCCATGTTAAAGGCAGAAGACCCTGGGGTGTCTGCATGCAGGAAAAATGTGTCCATGTGGCTTCATAGCAAGACATTAGATAGCTGCCACCTGCTCCTCCACACCACCGCAAGGGTTAGCTCTGTTGCAGCAGAGGATGGAGAGGGAGGTGGGGAATAAGTACAGCCAGCCATCCTAGATATGTTCCCCTTCCAAAGCTGTGGGATTTTAGATAGCTGTACAGTCAATGCCAAAAAGGCAACATCAGCTTAAAATCCCTTGAACAGCACTGGGGAGTTTGCCATGGGCACAGCTGTGGCCACACACCCGCCCCTGTTTGGGTACCCGGGACAGAACTGGCACGGCACAAGCAGCCTGAGTCTTGCAGAGTGGCAGCCCGTGGGTCCATGTTCTGGTTTCCTGCTGGTTTTCCCAACTGTAAAACCCACCTGTGCTGGGCTCTATGCACTTTCTCATCTGTACATAAGGCAGATTGCATTGCACTTCACATTACGTAGAGGAAAACAATAAATTTTTAGAACCGCCTGTTTTGAGCTCTAAGACATGGTCAATGTTAATTTCAAGTTAATCTACACAAAGGCATCTCCAGTTTTCAGTTGTCAGCCTTACATTCATGTGTGTAAGCAATATGATACAATTTGCAAATCTAAAATAATTGACCAGGCATTTATTTTTTTAATACTTTTAGCTATCAATTCTGACATGGTGTCAAAATTCTTACCAAAAAGTGGAATAATGTCTAAAAAAATAATGTCTACAGACTGAAGAGAAAAATGAATAAGTATTTAAAAAGCAGACTTTTGGCACAATTATAAATTTTTTAAGCTTTTCTAATTTTTAGAGGAATTGAATGTTCTTTTTTTTACTCTAGGTTTCCCACTATATTGACCCTCCTAGCTTTCAAAGAAACAAAGATTTTCCATGTTCTATGTGACAAAACATATTAAAGAAACAAAAAACATTTCACAGAAATAAAGGGAGGAAGGTAGAAGAAAAAGACAAGGAAAATAAGAAGTGCAACAATCCGCAAAAAAAGGTTGGAATACTGATTAATGATAAAAACTAAACTATTCATACATTCAACATTTTCGTAGAAGATTTTAAATAAAGCAAAAATTATGAACTCTTTAGACTTACATAGAATGATTTGCCAGTTATCTAATTTTAGAGTAATTCCATTGATGAAAACATATTTCGGATGGCTAAATAGCATTTTAGATAAGTGTTCTTTACAAGTGCCTTCAGAGAAACTGTAAGAGATGGAGTATTTCATTTTTGAGATTGTTTTGTTTTATACACAATTTCATTTGCTTAGACACAACTGTATTTCTGTGTTAATTCAAATGGTTGGAAAAGACCAGCAAGGACTGTAAATGTAATAGAAAGTCCTGAATAATACAGACAGCCCTACCCTTTCATTTACCCTTATTCCATTGTTTTCAGAAACTATTCTGAGAATGGTATTATTAAATGTATTTAATCAGGATAATTCCATTTTCTATTACTAGGGAATCCGCATCACAGAAAGTGTAAGGGCTGCTGGATACTCTTGTGATTCTTTTCCTCCACTTTTCATGTACATACTTTTTTGTGGTTTGTTTTTTTTTTTTACTTTTTTTTCATGACAGACTGCTCCAAATGTGGCTAATGACACGCGTGTGTACATATATATATATATATATATGTATATATATATGTTTTATAAATTAGCATAAAACTTGATGACGTTATTACTGCCCAACAAATCACAAAATGGTTCTGTTGGCAAACACTATAAATCATTTCTCTTCCTGTAATTCAGCTATGTCAATCGTGAATACGAATAACCACGATTAACGTCACGTTTGAATTGGAGGAAGAAGTGGATATCTTAAGCAGTCTCCTTAAATATGATACGGGAAAAAGTAACAGTGATAGCTCCTGCAACGATAAGTATGAGTGCTCCACTTGCAGAGCAGATAATACAGGGATCTTGTCAGCTGTAGCCTGTGAGACAGCAGCTTCAGAGCACAGCCAGCCTCTTCTCGTTATGGTGAGGGAGCACTTGTATCTTTTGCCCGTCGAGGGTTTAGAGTGCATACTAAGTGATATTGAAAGGCTTTTTATCAGCAATCAGTTCAAAAAAGTTAAGCACTTTACTTTCCTAATAACTAATCTTAAATGCATCTTTAAATTTAACTCTAGCAGAAGGTTGAATGCTATCTTGAAAAAAAAAGGTAAAACCGATCAGAGCAATGAGAATTAAAGAGACTATTAAAACTTGTTTTCATTGTTTACCTCATGTTTGCTTCATGCTTTCAAAATATTGGCAGCAAAGGTGCTTATATCTGAGGACAGTGGTTTTTCCTAGAGTAACATATTTAATATTCAAGGAGAAAAATCAAATAAGTTTTCATTCATTTACAAGGGAAATTATGGACATGTACATATAAAAACTCTTTGCTTTTCATCAAATGCTTATTAGTGGGTTTTGTTTACCAAAGGGATAGGGATGTTCAATATCTTTAAGAAAGATTGCTCCTTCGATATCAGTCTTATCTTGAATCTGCCTTTGTAAGTCTGCTACTGGTCTAGCCCATAAAAGATGGTGCTATCGCAGAACTGGGGCTGCTTCTTGCCATTGCTCAGGTGGAGCAGCCAGCTTCTGCTGGACTTTCAGGGAGCTCTGCACGTTCACCTTAGAGCTAAATCTGCTCTGTAGATGAGATCAGTCAAGTCTGTACTTATAGACTTGGACTATTAAAATGGAAATGTTGTATGTTTGACAAGTAATCTTTAGTCCATTCTTGCATTATTGGTCAGTGTTCCATCAGCAAGAGCGAGCATAATTTCTCTGTTGGAACACTAAAAGCCTAAAGCTCCAGAGCGGTTTCAATATTCAAGTGGTTTAGGGCTGGATTCATCACCTAGTTTTAGTTATCTTAAGCTGATAGAACCAGTATAAAACATCTGCTTGTGCTCCTTGATAGTCAGTGGAAAGTCTCAAGCATCTGAAGGACAAACTATCCATGTAACTTTGACATCGATATTATGAAAGATGAAACTCTGTCCAGGCACATCCATTTGATTTCTTTGGTGACTGTAGAAGAAAGCAGGAGGACTGCCTTAGAACAGCTTTCAGGAACTGAAGTTAAGTGGGATGAAGCTGAGTCTTGCCCGTCATAAAGACATCTTTTTGACCATAAACACCTACTTTTGGATTCTCGTGAGCGTGTTTCAATTGCCAGTTTTACCTTCTTTAAAGAAAATCCTTGGAGAATATAAACCAACATTACACGTTGAAGCGAGACTGCCACTGACTTTAACAAAGAGGAATACGACTGAGTAGGTTCTACTGGAGCAAAATTAAACAGTTAATTTTTAAAAAATTACATATTTAAACATCCTTTAAGGATAAGGAGATACTAAATGCATGGCCTATGAGACAGTTATGTACCTACTTTTAAAGTTTAAAAACCTGGTAAAAAATTTTCAAACATTGGGTCTATTATTACAAATATATCAATCAAAATCTGCTATAGATTTAGTTGTGGTCAGCAGTCAATTTCTCTTATTTTGCACCGAAACATGACAGAAGAATCAGACAATCTCAATGTTATACACCTACATAGTTTCACATTGTGGAAAATGAAATTTCTCTATGTAGATATTTACAGTTCTTATTTATAACATAAGGACTTTTCTCATTATAAGTATAAAATTAATTTTTAATATTATGAGATAGTGAAAATTTTGATATGGGTTTATTGAATTCAGGATCTGTCGCACTTAAGCACTTGACATATCTTTTCTATGCAAATTGTCTGAGAGGAACATAAGTCATTTTTAATAAATGTGGGGAAAAGGTCTGAGGTGAAATGAGGTTGGTGGTTGGGGCTCAGATTCTAATAAGATAAATTAAGGCTACTCACTCAGCTAACACTCAGTGCAGTTGTCAGCACTCCTGGTTTTAAAAAGGAAAGAAGATCGAAGAAAAGATTTAAAGATGAATGAGCCATGTGGGCTAAAACCCCCTCTCCTTTCAGTAGGCAGCGATTCAGCAGGGTCAAAGTTGAGGAGTGATGGGAAGAGTATTAAGAAATCTAGCAATTTAGAGTGGAGATATATTCTCACAGACATGAATTATATCTTCAGAAGGTATAAATTTGGATTCAAAAGGGCTACTTTTTCCAGATATTAGCAGAGAAAGTGGCCTGATCCTTGAACCTAAGTCTGGGTTTTCAAGTTTCCAATAAGTTTCCAAATTTTGGTGGAGAGCAATTATCTCGTGCCATCCGGTAACCCATTCTCATACAGACCTCCACATCACTTCAGAGAGCTACATACATAAAAAGATCATAGAACAGGATCTTAAATTTTCAGATTGCCTATTTGATAAATTACGCCACTGAAACCATGGTGTTAATCCTCTACAGTGATGTTTATAGAGTAGCTGGTATAACATATATAGAGCACTGTAAATAGGTCAGGTTTTATTGTTTATTTTAACAAATGGATAGGGTTGCATTAGCATTGCAGAAAATGTATAAATATTGATTTGAAAACCTGGTGTGCACAATAGAAGAGCAACCCTTGTAACCCTTTTAGAGAAACCCAGCCATAAATAAAGTTCATCTCCATTTTTCAACAAAACAATTAATACATAATTCATCCCGAAAGTATTATCACGCCTATTGCTACCAATAGCAACTGAAGTATTCTAACACTGGTAACACTGCTCTGTGAAGACTCTATTTATTTGTATATCTGAAGAAGGGACATCATGGTATGTACTGTACCAGCATTTTATTTGTGGTGAGATCTATAAGGGTAACTTTTAATAGCTCTGCATGGGCTGAGTGCTAAAGGGTGCAGAAGACAAATGTTTGTATTATTCTGACCATGTGAAAACAAAATCAATAAATGCATTTTTGGAACTAAGGGAACAGTTATGTATTGTCTTAGGTCATGTCTTGTTCATTTACTTTATATCTTCCTGTATGCAAAAAGCTCTGTACAAAAATATTAACAGAATACAGCTGTATATAATTAGAGCATTTCTTATTACGTAAACTTTGTTTAAGTAGGATATTAACTGGTGGACTACAGCACATATATATTCACAGTGACCAAAACTATCCAAAAGTTTGAGAGATTCATTTCGTTTTAGATGGACACCAGACATCTAAGCCTTCTGCTCTGGGAATTGGGTTTGAAATCTCACAAGTAGGACTTCTAGTTATTTTACCAGTATCCTCCTGCTCTACCAGGACTGAAAACAAGTAAGAAGTAGCTACCATCTCATTATACAGTGTGAATAAAAAAGGGAAAGGGTACAGGAAATTTTTTCAAAGCTTCTTCCCATCCATGAGGTGGATATAAGCAACATAAGTTGTTTAGATCCATCTCAGGAACCTGTCATATCACAACCCAGGGGAGAACAATGACGAGAACAGCAATCACATTAGTAAATCTTCAGGGCCAGCAACTGGCTTCTACACATGGATGGCAACATGTGTTGGTTGGAAGAAAGAAACTAGCAGAGAGATATCAAATGATAAACATTCGATTCAGCTAGGGCTAAAGCAAAATACTGTAATTATTGAATGTCCTAGCATCGTTTGCCATAGGTTGACATTTTGATAACATCTTGAAAATAGTAAACTTTGATGCCAAAATCCTACTAAAGTTTGAAACAGACAAATTTCTTCACTAAAAGGCTATTTTATTTTACTGAAAGATATTTGCAAAACAATTCTTTAAAAAAGCCTTTTTGGCTTTGTTGAACACAGGCTTCTGTACCTGATTGCATATTATCTTCTGCTCATTCTACGACTAAAAGTTCACGTTCAGACCAAGTAAATCAGAATTTGCTTTTCAGCCATCACAAAACAGAAGAGAACAACGTTTGCTGCTCAGTGAATTTCAAAGTGTCAAGCTGGCTATAATAGGAGGGTTTTCTCTGCATTCACCAAACTCTAAAAAATTCTGTTTTATGCTCTGTTTTAATGGATATCCTTTATACTTTCAAACCATACACAGAAACAGGAAGACATGTATAAAGGACAGATGATTGCCTCATAAAATCTATAAATTTAATAAAATAAGTTCCATTTTGACATACTTAGGGTGAGGAGATGTTAGCACACTTTTAAGCAAGCACATACAGAAAATCTCACATTCTGAACAATTAACTAAAGAAGAAGTACAAATGGCATGTGCTAACAAGAGAATTTGATAAAGTTACATGTTTAGATTAAACTTCTTAAGGTTTTAGCATCATTGAAGTGCTGAAATATTGACACAAAAATGTGCATTAATGTTTGGAAGTGAACCTTGGCTTTATCCTTCTCAGTTTATATCTTGAGAAGATATCCTTAAAAATAGAACGTATTTAAAAAGTAGTTGGATTGCAACTCTTTCGTTTATTTAGAAATTTAAGTATTAGATTTGACTTAACTTTATGGAGGTTTACAAACCTTAAGATTGAAGAAGTATTGGACAAGGGTGCCATTTCTATATGGTAAATTGTGTGAATATTTGAAATATAGCTGTCTGGCATCTGAAATAATTCCAAGCCTAGGGTAATAAAACTTCAGTGACACATGGGATTTTATTTTAAATTAGTTTATTTATTCTTATCTCTAATACTTGAACTTGAGTGGTTTGTAGTGTAAAAATAAATAGCGCAATTTCCTGCATATGTGTCGTACGTCCTAAGTAATGATTTTTTAAAAAGTCTTGAAGGTTCCTCTCTCATTAATTTAATAATTTAATTTTTGAGCTATTTTTAAACACAACCCTAAATGTAAAAGGTAAACCAGATATATTTGCACCTAAGATATGATGTAAGCTAGATATATGTGCCCTGAAAATTTACTGTGGGGTGGGGTGAGATTATTTGCTTTTAGCCTATGATGAATATTAAATGAATATTAAATATTTTTGAAACATGGGATGCTTTCATTTTATATATAAATAAAGGCAGAAGAATTTCGCCCAACACTATATAATTTCAGAGAGGAATGAAATTGATCAAGGAGGAAATGAAAATAAATATGATGACAAAATGGTCATGATTCAAGAAGAATTTCAAAAGTTTGAAAATTTCATTTTATTTGAAGAATCTAAAGAAGACTTTTCCAGGAAGAGAGGTTGTCTTGGAGAGATACCTGAATTCTTAACGCATAATCTACTTCTTGGTTTTGGAAGAGTTCTTCTAGACATATTTCCAAAGGAAAATTATATTAATAAAATACAATACCATTTTTCTCACCACCAGGTGATCTTTCCTATAAAAAGCACTCTCTTCATTACAAGTACTGTTCTTCCCCTCCTTTTAAATTGATTTTTAAATGTTTCTACCTTCTGCTAAAGCAATATAACTCTCCCTTAGATGCTGTACCTTCAGTCTTCTGATCTATACTGCCTAAATAGTGACACAAGAGATACACAGCTTTAAAAACAGTATTCTTTCCCTACCAGAACAGCAATTATTGCTGAAATTGTTCTGCACCCTCATCTATAGATCAGTTCAGTGACTTCATGTTCTCAGACCTTTTGGTGTTGGTGAAGGGAGAACTTCAATGCTCTAAAATACCCAGTTTGAGCAACCTGATTTCCTAGATAAATTATAGAACACGTGTTCTCCATCAAAGCTTAAACATGATTTTTACTTTTTGTGAAGCAGAAGTAAGGGTAGTCCCCTTATCCTTGCGAAAGGCAGAGAAGTATGATTCCTCTGTTCCTATTCCAGAAACCACTGCTGGATTTCTCTATGGGAGAAATTTCAAAGTACTGCATTTATTTTCCGATAAACATTTTATTGACCTGAAATTTCACTGGATTTCTAAGACACAAATATTTAGGAAGGAGCCCAATATTCAGAATTGCTTTTTCTTTCTTGCAGGATTGTCATACGGAACAAATATCTCCAAAATGTCCTGCAAGTCATTACAGTTTAATCTTCTCTGTTTGAATAATATTCACAGTTCGCAACAGAAAAAAATTATCCTCTTCCTATATTGATAAGAAATATCAATTTGACGTTACACTAAAATTCAACCTAGAAGTGATAGACTAAAACTGGGAAAACACTTAATTAAAATAAAGAGATATTCTCATGTTTCAAGGTCTGTCAGGTATGAAAAAGATGTGATTTGAATGATCTAAATCTCATCTAGAGGGAACATGGGAATATTATACCACAGAGAATGATGCAAAGAGATTGCTAAATGACATTATAGGTCTTTGCATCGAAAATTTCTCTTTCTTTAATTGGACAATTCTATTCAGCCATCTGTGTGAGAGTTTTTCATGATTAAGATAAAAATTTATCCTCATATTTGATCACGGTCATTCATAATGAAAACAGGATACCATTAGACAATATATAGGCAGTTTCTGCGAAGGCATTGTGGTGGACATGACATAGAAAGTAACTTAACCTGTAAGATCAAGTTAAAACTTACACTAAAAGTTAGCAGGAAATTTTCAGATGAAAATATTTCTTATACAGCACATCGCAGAGTCAGAACTAAATGTGAATACTGCAATAAGCGAGTACCAAATTACTGGATACCAGCTCTTTAGGTACAATGAAGTCTCCTGCAGTGATTTGAATTGTTGAAATTTTTATAGTCAAAGGATATATTTGCGTGTGTGTGAACACACGCACAGTTCTCCTATTACAGTCAATAACAACAGCTACTTTTTATGTGACTTCATTCACCTCTGTCAATATGTATAGGATTTTTGTCAGTAATCTAGCTTCTCCCAAGCAGGAAAGAGAAATAAACTAACCAAAATATCCTGAAATTATAATAATTAAAAACATAAACCATCAGACATTAAGGGTTATTAATGTAGTTGATGTAGGTTTCCCGTTCAGTAGGTTTCTACTTTTTATTTAGCAGATTGTGGAAGATATAGTTAAATACTAAGCTGCTTCTTCAAAACAGAAAGTAAATTGGCTTTTAAGCAACAGATGATTCCAATACCACTTGAAATCTGTGTTACCTAATGCTCAGATTCGCCATATAAGGTTAACTAATACAAATTTACCTTATTATTTTTATAAAATTCTTATATAGGTACTATGTTTCCTGTATAGATATCACAAAAAACAAATGTATGTACTCTTAGAGGTAGATTCTATATTTAATATTTTTAATCTCTGAACAGTTTCTGAATTTGCACTGACTGCATTCTTTCATAATTGAAAGGTTCCTAAAGATTTATCCTGTCACCTTCAATCTTCCTTTTGGAAGCATTACCATCATAACTTAAAATAACATTTCCTCAGTGATTTTCTCTAGCAAGAGCCTGTGAGCATGTCAAATCAAGTATGTCAAAGCAGGTTTCCATAGGATAAATTTCAGTCATTTTCAGCATCTCCAAAAAGGTGCTCATACAGACTTTGCTATTACTAATGCACTTCAGTAATGAAAACAGAGATAGAGCCGTAAAGATTTCTTATATATTTTACAAAACATAAATGAGAGGATTGAGTACTATTTCCTTCATCTATTGGGAATAAATAGAAAAGAGTAGTGGGTATAATGACCACATGCTGATTTAGAAAACAACGTTAACAGTTTGCATGCATAAAATTTTGCAGAAATAAACAAATAAATAACAAAAGAATGGATGGCTGGATTTTGAAGACAAGGAAGTTATTGCTGCATTAAGGAAGACTTGGAGGAAAACATTAATTCAGACCTGCTTCAACTAAAGTCAATGGGAGTTTCATCCCTGGCTTTCAGACTGAATTTCAAACGACCCTGCAGCCTAAAAACATCAATGAAGAAAATGGAAATGGGTTAATGGGACAAATACATATGAACAAGTTTAAAAAAATAATTCCAAAATTTAGCATGAACCATTTTAATTTTAGCTGGAACTCTAATTATGTGAGAACACACATTCAAGCAGGAAAACCATTTTCACATTTTACAACAAGCCATTACATTGCAAAGAGAGCAATGCAGACACTGTTTGTTTGTGCATTCCTGATGCTTTGCTGCAGTCCACTGGAAGTATTTTAGACTGGGTTTCCTAAATCATGACTATTCCATGCAGGAGTCAGTATGACACAACACCTCACTTCATACTCTGAAACAAAATTTAAAATTATCATAAACTGATATGGGTTTGATGAAATGGGTAGTATATACTTGAAATTGTTGAGAAACAGTAGTTAAAAAGAATTAGCTGAAGAGTCTTATGTTTACGTAGTAAGTTAAATGTATGATGGGGGAAGAACCTTCCCAGTTGCTCCTGTTTCACAATATGAATATTGAATAATCTGACTTTTCTTTGTTTGGATCATGAAGTTTGAATAATTAAACAATAGGTCGTTTGAGCTCTGTTGTGTCATCAACTAATTACTACATTTATGTTTGTCAGAAGCAAGCCCACAGCAGTATTTTAAATTCCATTTATTGTGCTTTAGCTTAATGCTTACTGTTACTTTTCCTCCACATTTTTTCCCATCATGAAAATTAACCCACAATATATCTTTCTGGAAAGAAAATAAACAGCTCCCTTGCCAAGCCTTTCATTACACTGTTGCTTTCCATCATGAATTGTGGTCTAACAGTAGCCTAGTAAAAAGCCAGGGCTTTGAAGTGTTGTGCTAATTTGATTAATATGCAGTTACATCCTGTTATGATGCACTTTGCCTTATGCATTTTAAATGGAAAATGCAGAGTGGATTACATTTGCGTTAAAAACACAGCATACTAAATGAACAGCATTGAAAGTGGTCTATAATAACAAGAACTGCAACCACTTTAAACGTGTAAAAGGTTATTGCTTGCAGGTTAACGATAATTGTACCAAAATACATGATGTTATAACAATTAAAAGGTCAATATAAATACTAGTGAGATTCACACAGCTGCAGTGGGAAATACCTGATTTAAATTCCTCAAATAAAACATAACAAAATATTCAGAAAAATCCTCTGAACTGTGTCCTTCTACTCACCCCTAAAAGTTCTTTGGGACTTGAAGTTGTGGTGAATTCACCTTCCATCCTAGCAGAAAAGAATTTTATGTGCTTTTCCCTTTTGTTTAAATGAAGACTTAAATTCAGCTTCTGTGTTGCTTCATATAAGTTTTCTGTCTCCTAACAGGAGACACTATTACACTGTGCTATTACACATATTGGGTTTGTTTTTTTCACTTATCTTTTCAATAAATTAAGTACATTGTTTTATCATAATACCTTGAGATACCAATAATCACCTCAGAATAAGAAATAGATTAAATTTCAAGTCTACTCACAGCCAAAGATGAGAGAAAATCTAACTTTGTGTTTTAAATGTGCATCAATATGCTCTAAAGATTAACATTATTATTGCACCTACTAAATTTTCTAGCAACTCAGTTCAGTAAAATTGTTTCCAGGGACAGAAGGAAGCACCTTATCAGAACACTGTCCTTTTATGTGCTTGTGCTAAAACAGATAAAATATCAACAATCAATGATGACCCCAAAAAGTATACTTTTAAAAATTACAGATATCGATTATGATTTGCACAGGAACTGCCCACAGATTGTGTTTCACTTTTTTCAGCTCTGCTTGAATGTAGAAAGGTGCCATTCTATTAACTCATTGTGTTTCCATATATTTCAGTCTTTGGTGTCTTTATATTTCTTACTTGCTTAATTTTCAAAGCTAATCTGACACCTCTTTTTTTTATATATTTTAGCTCAAAAAAAGACATATTGTGGAATACAGCATTCTTATTATTGACGAAGAAGTCCAGCAAATGACATAGAATTAGATTAAAAAACATTAAATCACTGAGCAGTAAAATAAAGTGTGGAGCGTATTTCTGCCTATCGTATGGATTTGTTGGCAAATTCAAGGTGGCAGACACTTGTTATTCCATCTACCTCCCTCCAGGGAGGAACAGCATGTCTGCATGTGTTTCTAATTTATTTTTAAACAGTTTAATTAATGCTTCTTACCTATTCATTTGAAAAAACATAGTCATAATGTTTAATTTGTATTCCTGAAATCCAGTTGAATTGCTTCCTTTACTCAGTACAGACTTCCCAGTTCAGTTTTTATTTAGTCAGTAAATAATGCTGTCCAAATCTTTTTCTTAGAAAGTTTTCGTATGTTTGCAGTTTTCTCAAAGTTTACTCTATCTTTCACTAGGTAATTGTTGTACTGTTAAGTGTTACTTAATCTCAGAAGAAATATTCACCATCATGTTTAAAATATTTTTTAAAATTTTCTATTTTTTTCAGCATTTCTTAGTAACATATCATGCAATGGTTATGAAAATCATCTATGGAGCTGACCGAGAGAACACTTTTGGAAAGATTTATAATTCCAGTTACTTATATAAGGAAACCCTAATCTGATCAGACTGCAACATCTGCAGTAAAAATGCAGTGAAGTCAGCTGCAAGACCTTTCCCTTTGCCTACATGGGTTATTGGACCAGAATCAGATAGTACTATTGTGTCCTTTCCTAGCATTTCCAAAATGCATTTCATTGACAGTATACAGCGCAAAAAAACCCCTCACTTACCTTCTGAAAAGTCTTGGATGCAGGTCTACACCAAGAAACCGAAAGTTGCCCTTTTTTTCTAGTTCTTCTTGTCATTACTTTGCAAACTTATAAATTATGTAATGCCTTTGTATAGTGAAACTTTTGAGCATTTCTTTTATACCTCGCGAGGTTTTAAGAATAAGATGAATCTGTCTTCCTAGTACACATCACAGATATGCTGGCAACACAGGTAAGCCCTTATTTCATCATCACTCAGTAACATCACCTAAAGCTAATAACGCCTAGGGAAAATTATGTGGCTGTCTCAGATTCCAGTCCTTAATAAATAACTTTAAAGAGGAATACTAAGTGGAGGCTCTGGCTCACAGTATAAATGAAAAGAACACTTTTACAATAGCTTAATATAGCATAAAACACTGTAAACCAAAACTAATGCATTTTAGAATTTAACTGAGATTTTAATTTTTCATAAGATCTTTGAAAGGTATTTCAAGAAAGTCAATAAGCAAAATAGATCTGAATAGATGAATTGCATTTTTAATTATCATTATCACCAGCAGAGAGATCAAAAGTTTATTCTTTTATACAGTCAGACCTTTATAAAAGCATTTCATCTTACCAAAAGTCTGATTTCTGACCTTGAATGGAAGAAGACAGTGAGCTGAGCATGACTGATAACCCGGGAAAAGATTCTCCTCCTCATACCCTCCTGTTCTGTCTTCAAAGAAGATTCAGAATATGCCCGAAGAAATAGAGCTGAACTTGGAAACCATCAAAAGTATTCAAAAATCATCACCAATAGCCTTGATAACATGAATTAAAGGAGAACGGCATCTTGATCATCAATGGAATCACTTGGAGTGATACCCTTCCACCTGAAAACTATGGATATTCCCCCAGGAAATACTAGGTGTATTCTTTATTATTTGTATTATAAGTCTGAATGTTATAATAACATCAGTGTTATTTTAAAGACATTTTGAAGCCCACACAGAATAGAAAAATAGTATTTCTTAGCTCTGAATCATATTCAATACATAACTCCCACTAAAGTTTTCAATTTTGTTGAGGTTCTGAAAGAATTAAAGAGCAGGTGGATCACAATATTTTACATATCATCAGTGGATGCACTGCAGTTGCTTACATCTCAGAATTTCCCAAACCAGAGCCTTTATAAGCTAGTCACTCTAGCCACTAATGCCTCAGCAATATTTTACCAGGAGAAAAATGTGAAATTCACTCCAAGACTCAACACAATATGCTGTAACCAGATAAGATCTTTAAGACAAGTTAATAATCTTTCATAATCAAAGACAGTGTGATTCCTTCATAATGGAACTTCTATTCTGAAATATTGAAATACAAATATAAACAGTAAACAAATACATTATACTCATTAAGGATTTATAAGCTCAACCAGATCTGTCACTATACTACCCATACATCTGAAGAGAAACTAAACCAAACCTTCATAGATTAAAGTTTGCATACCTGATACATCCGATGTATGGCTTATTTTATCTGTAATTGAGTTAGTTTCTACTGCTTATATCCAGAGAGAGAGATCCTTGCATTCACTTTGAGTTGTGCTGCTGCAGTAAAGCTCTCCAGGAGTGTTGCAAAGCTGCAAAGTAGAAGTCTTACCTGTTTCCTCAATGATTTGGGTTGGCAGTTCGCTATATGAAATGCTCATTACCAAGTAACACAGCTAATCTAGGATTTCCAACAGAAAACACTAGAAAGGTAGGCATGGAGATGAAAGAATTTTCAAACCCACACAGAGCAAGGGACTGACTTCATTTTTAAAAATATATATGAGCTATAACTGAATATGAAAATTGGTCCTGAATTTTTTCTGATTATTTAAATAGATCTTTTAATACTGAATGTTTTTTATTCAAGTCACTAGAAATACAAGCTTAATAATATTTATCACTTGTATTGGTAAAAGGGAGAGTATAAAAGAACAAAGAACCAATCCTCCCCCTTTGTTATACTATAAGCAACTTTGAGGAAATAGAATCCATATTTTTTGGACGTGGGGGGAAACAGTGGAAAAGGATGAAGAAAGCACAGAGAAAATGCCTTCTATGCCTCACTTTTTAAGAGTAAGACCAACTGGGTTTTGAGTACTAAGCCCTCTCAGCTGGAAGACAGGTACAGGGAGCAAATGAAGCCCCATAATCCAAGACTACATAGTCTGTGATCTCCTACACCACTTAGACACACATAGATCTATGGGGCCAGATGGGGTTCTCTCAAGGGTACTGAGGGAGCTGGTGGAAGTTCTCACTGAGCCACTTCCCATCATTTATCAGCAGTCCTGGTTAACTGGGGAAGTCCAGTTGACCTGAGGTTGGCAAATGTGACTCCCATCTACACGAAGGGCGAGAAGGAGAATCAAGGGAACTACAGCCCTGTCAGCCTGATCCTGGTATTGGAGTAAGGCTATGGAGGGGACACCTTGAGTGCCATCACATGACACATGCAAGACACCCAGGGGATCAGCCCAGCCAGATGAATTTATGAAAGGCGGGTCCTGCTTGNAGTCCAGTTGACCTGAGGTTGGCAAATGTGACTCCCATCTACACGAAGGGCGAGAAGGAGAATCAAGGGAACTACAGCCCTGTCAGCCTGATCCTGGTATTGGAGTAAGGCTATGGAGGGGACACCTTGAGTGCCATCACATGACACATGCAAGACACCCAGGGGATCAGCCCAGCCAGATGAATTTATGAAAGGCGGGTCCTGCTTGGCTAACACGATCTCCTTCTATGACCAGCTGACCAACTGAGTGTATGAGGAAAAGGCTGTGAATGTTGTCTGTTTGGACATTAGTCAAGCCTCCAACAATATTTCCACAGCATTTTCCTGGAGAAACTGCCTCCTCATGGCTTGGACAGGTGAACTCTTCACTGGGTTAAATACTGGATGGATGGCCAGGCCCAGAGATTGGTGAATGAAGATAAATCCAGTCGGTGGCCAGTCACCAGTGGTGCTCTCCAGGGCTCAGTGTTGGGACAGGCATGTTTAATGTCTTAAATAATGATCTGGATAAGGGGATCAAGTGCATCCTCAGCCACTTTGCAGATGACACCATGTTGGGTGGGAGTTTGATCTGCTAGAGGGCAGGAAGACTCTGCAGAGGGATCTTGACAGGCTGGATTGATGGGCTGAGGCCAATGGTGTGAGGTTCAACAAGGTGAAGTTCCAGGTCGTAACTCTTCAGTAACAACAACCCCAGGCAATGTCACAGGCTGGAGCAGAGTGGATGGAAAGATGCACAGCAGAAAAGGACCTGGGGATGCTGGGCTGAACATGAGGCAGGGTGTGCCCAGGTGGCCAAGAAGGCCAATGGCATCCTGGCCTGGATCAGCAATAGTGTGGCCAGCAGGACCAGGGCAGGGATTGTCCCCCTGTACTGGGCACTGGTGAGGCCACACCTCGAGTGCTGTGTCCAGCTCTGGGCCCCTCACTGCAGGAAAGACACTGAGGTGCTGGAGTGAGTCCAGAGAAGGGCAACAGAGCTGGGGCAGGGTCTGGACCACAAATCTTACGAGTGAGTAAGGGAGCTGGGATTGTTACGTCAGGAGAAAAGGAGTATAAAGAGAGAGAGCTTTTGATTCTCTAGAACTACCTAAAAAGAGATTGCAATGAGGTGGGGGTTCAGTCTCTTCTCTCAGAAAACAAGTTGTGCCAGAGAAGATTCAGACTGGACGTTAGAAAAAAATTTCTTCACGGAAAGTTCAACAGGCTGCCTAAAGGAGTGGTGGAGTCACCACCCCTGGAGGTATTTAAAAGATATGTAGATGTGGCACTTTGGGACGTGGTTTAATGTTGAACTTGGCAGCGTTAGGTCAATAACTGGATTAGATGTCTTTAGAGGTCTTTTCCAATCTAAATGGTTCTGTGAGTCTATGAATGTACCACTTGGCCCTCTAGTTCTTTATCAGCCTATAGTAATATTTTTCTGCAGCAGTTTCTTGGACTGAGTCTACTCTCAAGACTGTTTTATTCTACTTCCTTTACTTGGTACCAATAGAGGAAACATAAACTTAATTCTGAAGTACCTCAATATTCAGCTAAGATATTCAGAGGTGGCACCATGACATAGGATTTAAACACAAATAAGAAAAATTTTGAGGCTCAGTCACATGTTTTTGGTGCCTACATTTCTCAGCTTGGTTCAAACAGCAAAGAATACAGGACCTGGATCCTTACATTTTACAGCTTAATATCTATAAAGCATTAGACACAGACTGTTTACTTACAATTCACAATAAATATAGGAAAGCCTTATGCTGAAAGTAAATTCAAACACAAGGACTTAAGTAATCAAGTGTTTTAAATCACTCTGATTAATCACTAGAATATTTTAAAGGATCTGGTTTCAGCATATTTTGCAGAGAAAATGTCTTTTAATCAAACTAACTTCTCTCTTTCTCTCTGGTCTATGTGTAATTCATGAACCTTTAAACATTATAGGATTATAGAGAGCTAAGCTGACATTTTTACTTTCACTTAGCAGCCTGAATAATTGGTACACTCCAAGCATTTTAAATACTAAAGTAATCATTGCTTTGAATTCATCTTGTGATGTCATAGCAGCTGACGATTGACATAATAAATTTCAAGAACATCAAAGCTTGAAAAGAATGTTAGACATATCTTATGCTTAATATATAACAATTAAATGATCTATAACTAGCAGTGTATTCTGATGTTAACTTTAATGAAAAGCTTTTTAAATGTATAATGTATTGTTATAGGCTTTCCACTTCTGGGCAAGAAGAGAATTCATTAATTTTTTTAGTGTGTTTTTCTCAGAATCAGAGAGAAATGTATAGGAAAAAATTCAAGTTTACTTAATATCTTGAATAAAAGTGGAAGTTCAATGATGAAAATTAAAAATTTTACCTTAAGGCTTAGGAACTGCCACAAGTTGCTCTGGAAGCCAGTCATAACCAAGAAACAGAAAACTGCAGCTTATGTCAACCACAATTTAACATGAAAACTCAGCTGGCAACTATTTTCTAAGAGACAATGGAGTGGAGGACATATAGCCTTCCAACAATCAGCACATGATGCAAATCCTGACCCCACAGTTCAGAAAAGTCCACAAGGCCATGGAGCCTGCCTTGAAGGCGTAGATCAGATCTGTCACAATCTACACAGTTTCTGGAATAATACTCCACAGTTTAGAGTACTACAACCGCTCCTCTCCTAAGGGACATTTCCTCTGGTTAATGGAATTTCAACAGATTTAATATCTATGATCAATAGATACTAAATAGAAGGATAAGACATCCATCGAAACAGAAGACCAAGAGTTGAGTATTGTCTTTCGTTCTTCCTAAATAAGCTGAGAAATGTTGCTGGCAGCTGAAGAGACATCAGCAAAATAGGAATTAAGGACAAAGGTAATTTTTTAGCTTAGAGTTAATTTTTTTCTCTGTTGGCTTGGATGGAGCTATGTTTTTTAGTGTTCGAATGAGTGTTGAACACATTGGGATGATTTTGTTATTGCTAAGCAGCTCTCAGACAGTGTCATCCCCTCCCACCACTGAGCAGGATAGGAATGCACAAGAACTTCGTAGGTGACACAGTGGGGATAGCTGACCCCAGCTGGCCACAGGGATATTGTGTACCATGTGATGTCATGCTTGGTACGCAAAGCTGAAGGAAGGAGGAGAAAAGATGGGACATTCAGAGGGATGTGTTAATCTTCCCAAGCCACTGCTACACATGATGAAGCCCTGCTGTCCTGAGGATGGCTGTCAGCTCCCTGCCCATGGGAAGCAGTGACTGAATCCCTTGTTTTGCTCAGTGTCTGTTCACAGTGTTTGCTTTCCCTATTAAATTGTCTGTATCTCAACCTATGAGTTTTCTCAGGCTTTCTCTTCTGATCCTCTTCCCCCTCTGCTGTGGGGGAATGAATGAGTGGCTGTGTGTTAAACCATAACACCCAGAAATCATGCTGCCCTTCACAGATACCAAGACAGTTACTGAATACCAACACATTGGGATAAGAGGAAAGAAGTCCCATTGTCCTTCTGAAAAATTCTTGATTATTTTAGGAAAAAAAATGGCTTAAAAAAGAAAGAGTAAGAGAGGTTGCTTTTCCCAGCCACAAACCACATAGAGATAGTGTTTGTACGCAAAAATAGTAATTAAGATACTTCTTTTAGACTGATTCCCATCTGCTGTTGCTGGTCATTGTTCTCTCCTGGTCATTCAGATGAATGTCAGAAACAGCAACATGGAGAGGTTTCATTTGGCTCGGAATTTTTTTTGAAAGGAAGGCAGAAATGAGGACGGACTGCTTTGTCTTAGTAGTCTTTTGCTAGAAGAGGGTCCATAGCTCATAAAGTCTAAGAAGTTTCTCTTTCACCTCCAAATTCAGATACATTCTTGATCTTTCTATTGACAGTTCATTTCTCCATTTCTCCTCTCTGGCTTCTGTGGGTTTGTATACTAGGGTTGGAGTTCTATACAGTTACAAAGAATGTAAAAATTTAGTGGTAAAATATTTAGGATTGCAACGTCAAAAATTTTGTCAAAAATGGAATGCAGCTAAGAAATCACTGACAATGCATAAACAGCAACTGTAGAAGCTGATCAGATCTGATAACTGTTTCAAGATAAACTTTGCTGAAAACAGAACATGCATAGTATGAAATTCTGTTTTATATTACAGGAATACAGAAATTATGTTTATATTACAGTAGGACCAAATATTCACAAGGAAGATTGACACACTCTTGCTTTGAACATGCTATAATCAAGGACCACAGAAAGGATTTTCTTGGAAAATAGCTTGTTCTAACTCAGAGGAAATATCCTTTACTTATTAATTTATAATAGATGTAAGGATAAAGCAAAATCAATCAGTTAATCTTTTGAAGCCATACCACAGTAAACAGTGTAATTGTTGATTGTCTTCAGTTTGATAATGGATTACACAGGAAACGGATCTGGGAGATACGTATGACCACACAACTGCCAAGCACTGATCATGATACAAGCATGATTAAGCTGCAGTTCCAAGTAAATCCTGGCAGTGACAAAAACTCCCACGATAGCAGTCTATAAACAAGACTAGTTCTCTACTGCAGAGGAAGAGGTTTTACATTTTCTGAAATGAGTGAACAGAGATCTCTATATGGATAATTACCGCAAGGCTGACTGGAGTTTATGCAAAATAAATCACTCAAAAATGCCTGTCACCTCATCAGATGAAAGGCAATATGAAAATGAAATTAGTCATAAATATAATTCTATTACAGCATCTAAGAACAAAAGTACTGAATTATTTTTAATGTGCAACTGTTTTGTTGACTGTTTTAATTGCCAAGCAACTCAGAGATCTGTGAGATGGCTTCTGCGTCCACTTTCTGCAGTGTGGTATTTCATTAACTAAAACAGCAAATAAAAGTGTTGTTCCACAAGTCTGACTTATAGCTAAAATGGACTATATTAAATTTTTCCATTTTGCCATCAGTGTATTCTTTCTTCCTATAAGTGAAGAAACAAATAATTGATTGAAAGGGACATATTTATCTCCTGTCATCACAGATGCTTAAAACTATATAAATACAAAAATATTGATGGAAGTCCTTTGTTATTAGAGAGCGAAAAGGGAACTAACTATTATTTTTTCATTATTTTTTCATTATTTTAAAAACATGAAATGGCATTAAAAATATTTTCAAACATAAAATGTATATAACAATTTAAAAGTCTGAAAGTTGTCATTTTCAAATTATAACGTCAACTCTACCAAGTAGACTTTTTTTTTAAATTAATGGATAATGAAAATTATTTCCTGCTAATTGTTCAGTTATCTCATTCTTTATATTTAAAATTCTTTGTTTATTTTAATTTCAAGTCCTTTTTTCCATCTGTCAAGATAGTTTCAAAGTCTTAGAGGGTACATCTTTATGTCCACCTTAAATAAATGACATTTCTGAGATGCAGAACCCAAAAATTATTGATATCTATACCTTTCAATTAAAACAGAAAAAGAGGAACAAACTTCAAAATGTTTTCCAATATGCGACAAATTACTTTAGTATTTTATCTGGATATTGGCCTGTTGAGATAACTTAATACTTTAAGGGTGAGTGCTAAGGCACTTCTCTCAGATGAATATGGCATCTCTCTCAGCAAAAAAGGATTTTTTTATGACACAGTCTTAAAATTAGAATAGTCTGATCTGGTGCGTGATTAAATTTATAACATAATGCATTTTGCTGAAGGATAAATTATTGATGACACTATTCTTAGCCATAAATGTAAATCTGTTCCAAAAAATATATCACAGCAAAGCTGAAAAAGGGAATGTAAGTTCAGTTTTATTTATTACCTCTCATACACTTTCGAATTATTTTCCATCAAATTAGTGAAGACCAATACTGCTGCTTCATCTAAAAGAATCCAGACTTTCCAGAAAACAGTAACATTAGTGAAGGCTTAAAATATGGATGAAGATTGAGGAATTTTAAGATTAATATAATGTACTGTTAAATTCCATGGGCTATTTGACCTTGCTTCCACCAACGAGTATGATATGAATATGTGGTACAATGTCTTGTCATGCTGTAGTTCCAGAGGTATTTTAAAACTTACGGAGTATGTTATGTACACTTTAGATTAATCTATATAAATAAAGTAGGCATTTTCCTTTAGCAGACATTTTAGGATAGGTCAGAGAAACCTGCCAAATATCAATTTGATTGTGAATTCCCAAACAAATTTAGTTTTAATTTAAAATGCAAATAATTTTATTAAATCTTTTCTTAAAAAACAGAAGAAACCAAAAGCAAATCAAAAAAAACACCAAAAAACACAAAACCAGACTTAATTATATAGAATCTACTCAGTGCAATTTAAAATTTGAGGTAGAAATACATGAAGTTTTGTTAGCATGCCCTTTAAAGTATTGTGCCTGTGTCATCCTTCTGATGAAAGAACAATAGCTGCTTGGCATTTTTCTATCTCCCACTCACAGTCTGCATGAAAAATAACACAAAAACAATTAATAAAAATTAGATTTTATAAACAAGTTAATTAATTGATTTGCCTTTTGGGATCAGTATGAGCAATGATCTTGCCTACTGCCCTATAAGTTGTATACCTATTTTTTGCTGCCTTTTGTGAAAAATTAGATAGCCAAGTAGAAACCTCACTCCAATATGAGTTATTTGCAGTTTTGCTGCAAAATAACAAGAGCTTGCAACAAAGCAATACAAACACAGCATGAGATTTTATGAGTCCTGAATCTTGATGGAGGAAGATAAACAAGTTGTGAAAAATATCCCATAGGACTGAATGTTTTTCAGTGGGTTTTTTCCCAAATGTGGAATGAAACCCTAAAGCATTTGTTACTAAAATCTCGGCTATAAACTCTCCCTTCCCTATAATCTCGTCAGCTCTAGGGCAACAGAATCTCTAAGGTCAGCCTTTCTGTTAACTACAACGCTTATATTTCTCTTCTATTTCTTGGCAGTAGAAAGGAATGGATGATTTATTTTTAGTGAGTTGCTCAACCCAGCACAAGGAACTCTGTAAGTGACTTTTTTTTTTTTTTTAACTGTCAGGATTGCCAGCAATAGCACTGCTCACAGTAGTATTAACTGCATCTATAAACCCCAGCACCACTTCTCTTGGCTCAGCCACAGCCGTATGTTCTTCAAATTTCTTTCTGAGATTTCAGGCTCTCTTTTCCACAATATGATGAGTAATGTGTGAGATAAACTGGCATGCGTTATGAAACCAGCACAGCATGCACGGGTGAATTGGTTGCATTATCAGTATAAATGACAAAAAAGTTTTCTGACCCATTAACATATGTTTGGGTGAGAGGAGAAAGATGCAAGACAAAGCAGTAATGACATGATACTGCTACTCCATCTTAAAACAGATGTTTCTTTTAATCAAACAAGAATAGTAACCACAAAAACAAAAAGTTGTTTAGAGTTCACTATCCTTTCCTTAAAAAAAAAGTTTCTTTAGGAAATCAAAAAAATTTAAAAGAGTATCTCCTCTGTTCCCAGCCTGAGCAATTTAAATTTTCACTCTACCTTAGGTGGATTTTACTTTCTTAAATCTGCCCAGCATTGACTGAAGAATATAAAAATCTGTAAAATCAAAACACAATATTAAAGCAGAACACAGAGAATTATGTGCTGTTTGCCTTAAGAGATGTTATAGTAGGGATGCCATTAAAAAGTTCCATGAGCATACAGATGATTTTTAACACGCAGTTGTCTAAAATAGTAGTCCATAAAAAGGAAATAGAAAGTAAGCTTTGTTGTCTATGGAAATCACTCTTTAAAAGGTTCTTTCAATTACAATATATTGAAGCATGTCTGCAAATGCTGACTGCAGTCCTAAGTTCATTTTACAGCCAAGACATGAAAGCTGGAAGTGCAGCTCCCAGGCAGATGAGAATGGCAACGCTGTTTGTTAAATCATCAGGAAGGCACCTTTGTGCTCTCTTTTTTTTCTGTCTTGCACATTTCCGGAAGTTATACATAAACAGTTCGAAAATTCTTTCGTTATCATTCCTCCAACGTTCTCAAAACAGTCTTCCACTACATTCCGTGTTTACGGGGCATGATGGAAATCAAGCTCCTGTTCCCCTGGGCTACGCTGGTTGCCACAGGGCGCGGCCGCAGCAACCTCCCTCTGCCCGTGGGGTGGGCCGCAGCCCACGGGGGCCGCTCCGTCTCCGAGGCGTAGCTGGGCTTGGGTAGAAACGTAGCTGCTTCGGATGGCTGTGCAACACCCGCTTCCCCCGCCCTCCCTCTGCTCCTTTGCTCTGCCCTTGTGCCATCTTTAGTTTTCTGCTTCAGCTAAGAGTCACTTGGGATGGGCTCTCCTCTTCAGGGCCCTGCTTGCTTAGACCTCAGCAGCTGCTCTTCTGCACTGTGGTAACAATGAGCCATAAGCAGAGGTGTCCTCTTGCCTTTGCTGTTGTGACAGGACAAGACGTTCCTGAAAGCAGCACCTTGTGCTCAGTGGGAGCCCACTGACCCCTCCAGCGCTGGGGGTCCCACTTGTCACGCTGGTGGAGCCACAGACAGAGGTTGTACACGCAGAGAGGCACTGTGAAAGGTGAGGAAGGTGACGTTTCATCGGGGGCAGAGTTTCCAGCAAGTAGTTCTTGGAGCTGCTTGTTATTGGCAGAGATTTGCTGAGTCCACGTGGGACTCCTGACATTTCCTTGTTTCCTCCCACCGTGTCTGAGGTTCAAGTAAATAAATAAACTATAAATGACAAGGAGAAAGGCCAGGAGAGGATTCCAGCTGCCATCATGCAAATCCAGATACTTTTGAATCCAGCTATATTCCATTTATATTAAAAAATGAAAACACAAAGTCACATTTGTGCTAAAAATATTAAAGAGCTGCTTTGTCAGAAAATTATTCACAAAACCATCATTGTTTATATTATATCCTTTCCTTACATATTTACAGTATAAGCTCAGCAAAGTGGTTCCTGTATAAGGTAAAAAGAGAATTTTTCAACTATTTTTATGGCACCAATGAAAGGTAAAAAGGAAGGTACATACCTGTCATCATATATAACTCCATCACCTCCCAGTCTCATTGAACAGCAAGGCAATTTATTCACACATTAATTATTTATATTGAAAGACTCCATCATGTACAAACAAACACGTTGTAATAAAGTAGGATGAAAAATTTTATTTGTATTTTGGCATCACAATAACTTGCCTATCTCCACTATTACTGACACAAGGAGTGCAAACAAACTTCAGCTGGTAGATCTAAATGCCAGACAAGGTCTGATTCTGACACAGCAGGCTAATTAGCTTCAACCTTCTGTTCAGTAAAATAACTTTCTGATTATGTGGAAAGTAAAACTCAGTAATATGCATACAGCAAATTTGTTCATTTTGATATTCAGTTCAATTCAATATCCCCATATAGTCATATTGTATAAATATGTGCTGTGCTACTACATCAAAGAATTTTCACATCAGACTGTTTACATCCAAAAAGATACCTTTTGTGAAATACTCCATTATCTGGGTATTCCTGTTGAAAACATAGGCCATGAAACAGCAGCTTCCTATTTAAATTGCTGTTGTCAGACTTCAGAGTCAATACCCGCAAAGAAATAGTGGAGACTTAATTAATCCAGCTCACATCCCAGAACTTCTGCTTTCAGCTTTGAGGTCTCACATGCAGGTTTTTCATGACTGAACCATTCCTGTGGGCTCCCATGTGGACAAGAGTTCACCCTCTGTTTTTGTTTCAGGCACGGTGATAAGCAACAGACAGTTTAGGTAACCTGCCATTTGCAGTCTTGATCTAAGTGGAGCCCAATTCTTCCTCTGGAGCTTTAATGCTTATTTACATTAAGGTACTTTTCGTGAAAAAGAATATCTTGCTTAGGGCAAATATGTTTAATGTTTACTGCGTTTATTACATAGTAACTATTCTCCTTAAAAAAATATTTACCTCAATCTGAAAGCCCTCCTCATTTTAAAATAACACTAAGCTAGTTTACATAGAGACTTTACAATCACATTATTTTTCAATAACTTATTTTCATTGATTGGTCTAACAGTTTGACATGTTATTTATGGGCTACTGTGATGAATCACATCCGTTTCCAAGGTAAAGTAAGCAAATTCTCTGTTTATAGGATTAAAGTTGAAGGTCAAACTTTGATTATATTTTCTGTTCTACTACAGCAATATAAAGCAAGGCCTTTAGACTTCAGAATTGGCAACCAGTCATATGAGATGCCTTCATACTTAAAAATTGACCACAAATTTTGATTAAATCATAATTAACATCTGAGAGGCAGGAAACCTAGCAGATAACTGTGATAGACGCTGAAAGGAATTTATTTTGTGTTTTGAATATGCATTTTAATTTTTTTTACCTTGCAAAGAGGATTTATTTATTTTTAATCTTTTTTTAAGAGAAGAGTTTATATCTACTGGAGTATGAGAGCTGGGAAAACACTAACCTTCAATGCTTATGGTGTCTTGTGGTATTTATCTAACTCACTGGCCCACTGCTGTTGAACTTCTACCAGTGTATATTTATCAGCTGGCCATTGGCAGGTGCAAGTGAAATTTGCTCTGTCCAGAAATGTAATGCATAAACGACATTTAACCCCCCTTTTTAGCAACACATTGTTAAACTCTGAGTTGGGGTCTCAGAGCCGCAAAAGCACTGGCAACCTTAAATTGTAAAGGATGTTGTTGTGCAATGCAATAATTAATTACCCAGATACCTGCCCCTCCAGCCAAAAACAATGCCCAGCATGCTCACTCAGCCAAAGGAAGAGGGCATAGATGATGGAAACATTTGCATTAAAAGATAAACATGTGCCGATGAGAATCCCATCTAAAATATCCCAACTAAATTATTTAACAAAGGAAGCATGAAAGAGAAGATTGTCAAGTACGTGCTTTCAGTGAGCTGTGGAAAGGTTGCTTAGGAGTCTTCTTGTGATACAACACTAGTATTGTTGCATTTAGATTAGAGGTACTGACCTTGCTTCATCACCCAGCTTTATAAACCTGTCTCTATGCTGCATGTCTTTTTTGCCTTGGAAGGATTTATGTCAAATCGTTTGTTACCATGTATATTGTCGTGCCAAGACTTTGCAAATCCTGGCTTGTGACTGCAGCTATCCTTTTAGGTCAGGATTAGGGAGGGAATATTTTTGGTACATTCAGTGGAAACAGACATGACTCTCTCTTCAAACTAGAACTCTTCTTTAGAGAGGTCTGACTCATACTTGAAGATTACTACATAGGGAGGCTTTGCTATGGTCAGACTGTCCTTTATATGCAAGAGGAAGAAGAATGCACTCACACAGGAGCATCCTCATCCACAGGACTTTCTGGTGCTAGGTCTGTCCAGGGATCTGTCCCAGAACCAAAAGTGAACTGGTAGAGCTTAGGAAGAATACGTTAGTACAGAAAGACAGAAACATAAACCATGCTGTGGCACCATCAGGAAGAAGGCGATACCAGAAATGAGGCTGTGCGAAAATTGCTGTTTGTTACTATTATTGGCGTAAGTCTAGAGTTCTCTCTAGTCCAGCTTCTGGAACCCATGTTGGCCCTTTTTAGCTCTTCTGGAACATTTCAGCTGGTGAAAAAGATTGAATTGACAAAGTGGACTGAGCTACCTCCTGGGTGTTGTAGCTTTAACTGTATCGAGGTGTGGATGAGGATGAGCTGAAAGCATACTAGGAAAGTCTGCCAGAGCTGACTGCATTCAGGAGGTCAAGACTGGATGCAGAGCTCTCACAAAGTCCCAGAGAGCTGAGTAGTGACACAGTTTTTCATAGCTTTGGAGACTCAAAGTGTGCCTTTGAGATCAGACCTGAGCCTGAGCAAAAGGAGATACATAAACACTCCAGCCCAGGGAAAGCCTTAGGAAGCACGAACTCTGGAACAGTTTATCTGAGAGACACCATTTGTGCTATAGCCCATACCTACAAGTTGCTGCATACCCCCATGCTAATGAACTTGCTAAAATGGCAATTTCACCAAAAAGGCAGAACTAAAGTTATACCTGTTTCTTTCCCTAATTATTTGCAGGCTTTGAAAGGGGAAAATTTACACTCCATAGTGAAGCCAAAAGTGAGGGTTTTGATAAGGGAGCAGCTGAACCCGACACAACTCCTAAAAACCCCCCTGTAGATGCCTCCTACCATCAGCTATGCACTAGTTTAGTAAAGCTTGACCCTGAGTTTATGCAGCTTGAACAAGATGCAAAGTGGAGCCCCTGCTCCTTTTTGTTCTCAGGGAGAGATATGGATGTCACACACAGCCTTGTCCTAACTGAAGAAAATTTTGCATTCTCTTCAGCAGTTCAGTCTTTATCTCAGAGTTTCTGCACCCACACCAATTAAACAATTCCATCTTTAGCACTAAAGAATTTGTCTTGAAAAATAGGTCTTCAGCTTTGAAGTTTAGTGCAATTAAAATAAAATACTGCTAATTAGGAATGCAGTGCATCAGTTATTACTCAAATGAATCCTTTTAATGATTTAGGACTACTCTCATAAGCAAGAATTTTCAGGGCTGGGCTCCATACTTGTTAAGGGAGAGCCTGTTTTTACTGCTAACTTGCAAACAGCAGATGGATCACAACAGGATCCTTACACAGCATAAAGGTAAGCAAATAGATAATGACTTATAGGATCAGAATCCTCCCAAACACATTGCTTGCACTTCACTGATTTCTACTAACAAGGATTGAACTGTGCAGTTTTCTTGTGTGCTGTGACTTTTGACAACAATAAAATGTTCCCTATTGCCACATGACAGAGCCAGGTCCAGATGTGCTATTTTGGTTTGAGATGGTTAAACTTTTTTTTGTTACTATGGAGATTATCTACTGAATGGTTTACTTACCGCCTCAAAGCTGTCATCGCGTACTGTTTAATTTATAGAGCTGGTCCAAATCTCTGTGGAAAAAAAAGTCACCAATATTTCTCACAACTTTCTTTGATTTATTTTTCAGTGTCAACCAAGACATAACATTTATTATGATTCACCTTAGCATGATGACATTTCATTATTCTTTCTGAAGAAGATGTTCCTGAAAAAAAAAGAGATCAAAATCTCCTTAGCCTCCTGGATATCACATAATAAATGAGGGGGTCTGTTTTTCCTCAGTGCCTCAATAAGGAGAAGTGTTTATGTTTCAGGACCAAGCCCCCACAGAATATTTACAAAATTTGTTGCGAGGTGTTGAGACATAAATCTGAAGTTCAAAACCTACATCAAATACAAATGAAGACCTATAAAATATAGTGTAAAACAAAAAAATCAGAAGAAAAAAAGTAAATGTTTTGAAGAATTACTGAAATCCTTAAGTGTCTTCCCCATAAATAACACACAAAATTCATTTTATCAAATGGACTTTGGTGTTGACATCCTAAATATTATAAATTAATTAAATTGCAGTGTGCTAAAATAAAAAAGCCAAACATTCTAGAGTTGCTAGAGATAGCCATCCAAAGCCCATTACACTCTTCCTTGAGCAAGCAAGAGAGAAAGACTTAAAATAGCATCTGCTTTACATAAGAAATTGTTATCAGAAGCTAAAACCCTAAATTGAAAGTTACTTTGAATTTCATTATGGTAAATGAATATGAATTTATTTTATTAAGGGGAAAAATGTCTTCCAGAAATCTCATGGAAAACAACCCAGAGTAGGACATGATTAAAAATAAGAATAGCTAGATGATCTGGGCTATAGTTCCTTAGAAAACAGCATCACCCTCATTACTTCAAAATAACGCTTGCTTTATCTACTTCCACTATCTATAAGGCATACTAGAATTTTATTGCTCCTGGAAAGATTAAGAAAAGTGTCCTGATATATATAACTGATATTTGTCAAAGCATGCACGTTTACTTTTCTGTGTATTTTTGTATGTTAGTATTAAGAAATTTAAATTTATTCTGAAACAGAATAAATCTCATCTTATATTAAGCACTGTATGCAGAAGGAAGCAGAGTCTTGGAGGCATTTCTTTTCTGGGTCTCAGACCACTTCTCAAGTCATACAAAGGCAGATGTCCCGGGGGTCATATAAAGGTCTCTACTCTGATACTAGCTTTAAGGACAGCCTGTGTGGGAACACACATGTTGAAAGATTGTGTGCTTTAAAAATGTGTCGCCAAGCTTCAATGCTAGGACACAAGCAGTTATACAATATCAAGTTCTTATAAAATAGTTTGTGGTAGCTGAGGAAATGTATTCTACAAAACAAACATTTCATTGCTGCGATGACGTCCATGCATCGGTGTGAGGTGTCAGTGCATCACACAGCTCAGAAGCATAAAGCTGTTTCGTTTCCTCCCCTGTATGTTTTCTTACTCACCTCTGCATCTGAAAATGCCCTTCCCTTGCTTCTACCCAGAGTCATACTCCTCTCTCACTTTCCCACCTGCACACGGAATATCAAATGACTACTTATTCCCTTGGATTTTAGACTAGGACCAGGGATCTTGCTAGGTATATCTTCACAGTGCTGGCTATTCAGTGACTTTATGCAACTGAACTACTGTCATAAATTTAGGTGTTTTTTCACTAGGTGATTTTTAGTCATGCCATTCCCTATTCCAGATGCCAGTGCATTACACAAACACACAGGTCAGCACAGAGCAGAGGAGAGATGCAAGAGTGGGAATAAAAGACTGGAAGAATGGAGGGGCAAGAACTTTTCATAGCAGCAGCAGCTTCAGTTTGCATCCTGTTACAGGCTCACTCAATCTTCCTCAAACAGTCATTTGCTCAGGTCTTTATATCTCTGGCTGTGGCTTCCATTGTCTACTATTTCATAGTAGACAGCTATTTCATAACTAGACGTTTAATTGTGCCTTTCATTTCACCAGAAGGAAAGAGTTTTAACACATCTGTTGGTCTTAACATGTTCTGCAGTTTGCCCACAGTTCAAAGGTTCACGTAATGTCTGTCTTAATCACTGCTGGGCAGCAATGGGAAAACTCTACGGTGAATAGAGGAATTGCTTTTAATTAAAAAATAAGTATTTAATTGTCTCAGCCAATCTGAAGGTTCTTTATCAGGAGACAACATTGAACATGCCCCACTTCTGCTTAGTAAGTCAAGGTTGGAATCACAGTATGGGGACTGTGTGCTACACACCAGAACTGCACAGGTAGCAACCAGGAAACCTTGGAATAATCAGGTATCTGAGGTAGATAGTAGGTGGTAAGTCGGTCTTGTAGCACAGATGGGTTAGCAGGGCTACAACCATCCAAAGAAAGAAGAAAGCAAAAGAGCACCCAAAGGCTACAATTACAGCTTGGAAGTAAAAAACTGAAACTGGTCAAGGAGTTAAAACCATGAAGCACTGAAGACAAAAGGAAGCGATGACTGTGTGAAGGGAGGTGGTAGAAGGACTGGTGTGCAGGTGGCAATGGAGCCCCTCCTCACAACCTGGGGTGGCTCCACCAAGCAGCCAAGCTATGTGGTACTGGAGCAAAGGGGCTCCCCTTGCACGGTGCCACTGCTCCTGCCACAGGGCTGACTCACTTTCTGAGCTCTCTGGCTCTCAGCACACATATCTCTGCACCTGACTCCCCTGTGCAGTACAAATTGGCCGTAAGACTCTTTTGCATCACTCTGGGAATGAAATACAAATAAATCCAGATTAAGGCTTTTTCCTATAGCCAGTGTGGGATAAAGCTTTACTTTCCCCAATATGCACACACTCACGCACCACATATGCACACATCAGCTTGAGTTACCCTCTTTTTACGGATTCAAGGCCAGCCTTGGACAAGTTACCCTGTTGTAAGCATATATGCCTCATCATTCTGTTTCTGATCAACACTGCGTGCGACTTGTTCAGTTGCTTATGACATAGTTGAATGTGGCCTACAAATGTCATTAGCATCAGGTTTGCTTTTTTTTTAATTCCACATTTGTCCAATGATCTTTGGTAACAGCATAAATCGTTGCCAAAGCTTAATGCTAATCTCCTGAATTTTGAAAGCACAACAGGCAAAGTCAACCCCTGAATACATCTGAGACACAAGCATTCAAGATACAAACACTTGCAGGAAATAACAAACAAAGCCCTTCTATTTCTATAGTCAAATAATAGCACTAGTGCTGAACAGAGAACAATTTTAGAGAACAAAAAGGTAGTAAGATTAAAAATGTACCTGATTAAATGGGACTTTTTGTTTTGCCAAATGCCTGGGCTTTTGTTAGAAACAGATAATTCCCTTCAATTGTGTCGGTCGAAATTTGTGGGAATGAAATCAACAGAAAGTGTACAACATGGTTTTTTGCAATGGGTGGCCAAGCAGTTACTTATATGCAGTGCTTCCACAATCGAGACTTGGTTTCTATTTGCTGATGAGTGAATTCCAAACCAGGGGAGGCATGGGCAACTTGCAATGATCTCACTTGGGTGCCCCTCATTCTCCTGCCAAAACTCAGGAATACCTAAAACACAATTTATTTAAAAACAAATTCTTCCTTTTAGCACAGCTCATGATGTTCCAAATGAATGACTGTGTCCTACTGCGAAGTATGATGTCACAACCCCTAGTCATCCTTTCCCCATTTAGACACATGGTGAAATTAAAATTGCATTTAGGCCAATGCACACAAAATCAGACCTATTTCCAGAATTACACTGCAAAAATTAAGAGTTTAATTGCTTGGCAAAGCAAGCTTCTCACTCTTTTATTTATTTGTCGTTTTAGTTGTTGAAGACACAATCTCCTGCAAGCATTCAAAAGAATATATCCAAACCAGGATCCAGGAAACAGAACTGGAAATCTGTCCCTGCTGACAAGTAACAGTAAGCAGGTAGAAGGAGTTCAGACAAGAAAGCAAAGGTCATGTTTTCAACTAGTAAGACCATCACAAAGTATTGATACACCTTTTCACTAGGAAAATAATAAAAAACTTGGTTTTCATAGTGTTTCACAAGGCCTGCCTAATAAGAGATGGAGAAACACTGCCTAGCATCCCAGACAACTCCTCTAGGCTCAGAGCTGTCCTCCACTTGGACCATGCCAGAATCTGTGCGAAACGCCCACTCACTCCATGATGTTAAGAGGAATACAAATGCCAGTCGAGCCCTCTTCTCACCTCTGTGTGTGGCACAAGATGCACTAATTCCTAAGCACCACTGATCCCAGGCTCAAGCATTGTGGCAGCAGCTGAACAGCCCAAATCATAAATTATCCCTTTGCAATGGCTGGTGAAATAGGGCTTGTTTCTCACATCACTTACACAGCAGGCTTGCACCAGTAGAACTGCATGGATTTTTACTGAGGTATATTCAATTCACTCCCGTGTAAACAAGAAGCAGCTTTACTCAGATACTTTCCAAGTTAGGGGGTTGCTCTGGCAGAGCAATACGAGTAAGGGTGCATCAGCTACCTGAGAGTGCCTTGCCCATGGCAATGCTAAACACTACTGCTGTCATCTGCTTTGTATTCTTCCCAAGTCTTCAAATCATGTTTTAAAAAGGATATAAAAAAGGAACATTGAGAATCCATCCTCATCAACTGGTCGGTCCCATTCTAACATGCTCCAATCATGATGATCAATACATTATACCATGTGGAGTATAAAGACAGCACTGCGAGGTTTACCTGGTTGGTTTATAGGCAATGAAATGTAGATGTTGATAGTACCCCTCCATCTTGGTCCTTCACTCTTCCCTCCTGGCACTAGTAGAGTTACTAATGTGATATGTTGGCACAATCGGCTGTTTAAGCAATATTTGCTGAGAAGCAGTTCAAAGGACACGTGTGGTGTGCCTGTGTGTGCATGCATTGATACACAGGTGAGACTGAAAGTTGATCCTGCGGGGGTAAGAATGTGGACCACCTCACTCCTTCTTGAATCTGTACTCTTCCTTCTCTATGTTGAGACTTTCTTAGGTCTCCCAGTTCCTTTGTTCCTTGGCCTAGCTGGCCATGGTAGGCTGGAGAATACATAAATATTTAATGGACAAGAGAGAATGGTGTGACAAAGAATTACCTCTTCCAAAGAACTACTGGAAAATATTGTTTGGTAAAAGAAAAATATGTCAAGTTTCCCTGCCTTCTTTCTGATCTGAATTTTTCATCATACCCTTTTTTTCCTGGAAGACATACTTTTTCTCTCTGTCTCTTCTCTTACATTTCCTCTATTTTCTCCTAAGCTTTACCTCAGACATTTTATCTAATCTGTGAAGTTTTAGGTAGTACTATTGCATTTAAAGCTCAGGTGCAGTGATGTTCTTAGCACCAGAGTCACAAGCAAACAAACCAAAACAGGAGGTAGGGTTTCTTGCTTACAAAAGAAACACCATGAAGGGACCAGCATTCTGCTTCCAGGTTTGAATAGCATGTGCCCCACCAGAGTTTGGATTCTGACATAATCACCAGGAACAGCTGTAGTAATAACCAAAAGACAATCTGCCAATTAATTATTCTCTAAAAGCCACTCCACTTGTCCATGACTACTCTGGAATTTGTGTACTGTATGGTGCTGGTCTTCAGCTAATAGGAGCAAAAAGACCTCTTCTTTCATGATGAGAAAATTAATCTAAGTAGAGGATCCTGCAGCCTGGCTTGGGCCCATCTGCAGACAATTGCATCTAGATATTCTCTGTGTTGCTAACTTAAAATTACCCTTATAGAGTAGTGGTTTCTGCTCTTGATATTTTGATATTCAATATAATATTCATTTTATCAGCCCCAGAGTTCCCAGTACAAGGCGTGTGCCATTCTGAAGTGGCAGGGATGTAAAGAGGAATTTGAGCACTTCACTGATGACACAAAAGAGCTTTAAAATGGGTATTATTCCACATCAGAGTGGGTGCATTTTGGAATCCACTGCATGCTCATATAGAACGGCTTAGATATATTTTTCAAAGACTACAGTGTATAAATAAAACCTACTAAAAATAATGGAAAGTACTAGAAAATAAATGCTTGCTGCCCACTGCGGGCTAAAATCCAGCATTGTATTAAATAGTAGATATATATGTTTTTACCATTCTCTTTCTACAAACTGAATCTGTTACAAAATTAATTTGATTTCAGTATTTTACTTTAAGTATGTGTTAAAATTTAGAAATATATATGGTTAAAAAACTCCAATGAAAATTTGAGAAACACTAAAACCGAGGAAATCGATTTAGGGCACCTCGTGTTAACCTGTAAACATAATTCATATGAAGTTTGGGGATCCAGAAAACAGGATTCAAGATATTGATCATCTTCTTTACTACAGAAGCACAAATTTGTGCCAAAATTCTCTAGTGTTTTGAACTGCACATGCACATAGTAGAGAGACACTATGATCCCCAAACTGTCGCTGTCTCATACTGGCCAGCCTCTGAATATATCCAACACCCACATAGCGTAAAATCCTCTGTTTCAGAACAAAGAATGACCTGGATAATGCAAGCTATTTGTTTTATTAAGAAGATCAGAGAGTTAGTATGAAAATAGTAACTCAAGATTGTATCACTTAAAAGAAACACAACTATGCAATGAACAGAAATACAAGAACAAAATGAACACAGGGCCTGAGGGTAGAATAGAATTTGTTCTTCTAAGACTATTTAGATTCCCAGGTTATGTTTATGAACTTTTGATCTGAAAACAACTGCTGAAGATTATGGAAAATAAGGATTGTTAGGAACTGGGGAACATTTTTCATAAACTGCTTGTTTTCCTGTTTAAATGACGAAGGTTCAGATGAATGGGTGGCAAACCAAGACTTCATACAGGCCTCATTATATACCTTCTTCAATGGTGATACCTCCTAATTCTAACGTCAGCTCTTTCCCTCAACTACATCTAATTAAGAAGCTGATGCAGACTAGATTGTTACCATTAAAATTTGGGATTTTTAAATTTATAATACCTTTGGTACCTGATATGTAGACTTGAAAGATTAGTAAAATTTGCTCACCTGGGCAAGAAAGGTTTATAAGAAGAAAGGTTTTAATGTCCATTCAAGAAACTCCCAACTAGTCAAACAACAGCAACAAAAAAAAAACCACTAGTGTATTTTCTCAGAGACAGACATTATACTGATGTGCTACAAATCATGAAACTGCTGCACAATACTCTGGTGTGTGCACCATGTGTGAATGAGCGACGGGGAGACTTTTTGGCCTTTGCCATGTTATTCCCACAGTGTTACAAGGGAAAACTCAGGAGCTGTTAGATGTTATCTCCCTGCAAGATGACTGTCACGTAGAAATGTGAACGTTACAAATTCACTGCTGTGAATTTTAAGCAGGGCAACAATTTTCTGTAATTCATGAGCTGGATGCTAGTCAGCCTTTGAGTCATGCTTCGGGTAGCTCCTACCGTGTGGTAAAACAGCTTGTGAAGAGTCAGGCACAAGGCTGAACCTGATAGTACTCGAGAGCCCCACGGCAGCCCCTGGCAGCGTCCCTGGCAGAGCTGCCGGCAGTGACACTCCTCTGCGGCCGGCTGAACTCCAGCTGCAGTGTTGTTTTCAGCTGGGCTGAGGCATGTTGTAATGCCTGGAGGTATAAACTGCAGGCATTTTCCCCGCACTGGAGAACTAGAGAGATGCACTGTGCTTTAAAGGCTACGGTTAAGCGAGGATCGTAAGGCATGTGGTGCGTGTGGGCAGGAGACATTTGCTTAGGTGCAAGGAGTCCATAAGTGTAAGTTTCTGTGTAACTTGCCTGCCATTAATCAAGGAAAGCTTTTAAATTAGTAGACTCGATAAGCAAACTAGAGAGAAAATACCCGTTAACCCATCCAAAAGCAGAGGGCATCCTGGCACGGCTGCCCCGGTAGCCAGCCGCCCGGCCGCCCGGCCGCCCGGCGAGAGGAACCCGGCGCGGTATGACCCTTCCCGGTTCAGCCGGCCGCCCCTTCTACCGGAGTTAAAACGCATTGATGCGTTTTGTTTCGGGCTCAGAGGCGTGGGTGTGATGTCTAAAATTATGCAGACTGGGATTATATTTTTTTTTTTATATACTAGTTTAAATGACTGGTACAATGGGTAGGAGGGAACAATAGGACTTTGCAGTGCGAGGTGATATGCGATGGAATAGGATTAAGGAGGACAATAATTATATGGAAGAATCTTGTTTCCTAACCTCCTACGTGATGAGGTGTAAAGCGTAATTGTAAATTACAATTAGCCGGAGAATAAAGGTTTCCTCGGGAGCGGGGTGGAATTTCATCGCGGTGTATCGATGAATATTAAACCCGAGCGGCTTGATCGGCACCGCCGAGCTGCGGCTCTGCCCCTCAGGAGTCGTTTTGCGAAGGGA
>VZTF01007187.1:250-36156 GCA_013397755.1 Cnemophilus loriae
TCTCCTCCTGTCCCGGTTCCCTGGGAGCAGATCCCGCCCCCCCCCGGCTGCCCCCTCCTGTCAGGGAGTTGTGCAGAGCCACAAGGTCCCCCCTGAGCCTCCTTTTCTCCAGGCTGAGCCCCTTTCCCAGCTCCCTCAGCCTCTCCCAGGGCTCCAGCCCCTTCCCAGCTCCCTCAGCCTATCCTGGGGCTCCAAACCTTTCCCCGTGGTGACTTCACTGCCTGTGACCTTCTGCTCATCGTTTGTCTGTCCCACAACGGCACAAACACCGAGTGCAGCCCTCAACTCGACAACCCCGCACAATGACCCTCCCTGCAATCCTCCCCTGCACTCTGAATCCGATTATTTTCCCCGATCCAAACCAACGAAAGGAATCTGAGACAAAAACAGAGCGGAATTTGGGATCCAGGTGCATTTCGAGGCCTAGCAGAGGTGAAAGCAACGGGAACATCCCCTGGCTCTTCCACGGGGCTGTAATTGTCTAATAAGCATCGAGTTTTCCATGAAATCTCCGAGGTCTCCCGGTGATGCAGCCCCGGGACAGCCACCACCCAAGCTGTGGGCACTGCTCCCCTCCTGCCACGGGACAAGTCCGAGGAGAACCTTCTCCAGAGCTCTGGAGAAAGCCTCGGGGTGGGATCTCACTGGTTTTGACCAAGTCACCTTCAGATCTGTGGTGTCCCTGACCCATGGCTCTAACAGAAGGATGGAGCAGAATCCTGGGAGTGAAGTGGGAGCCAGGGATGTTCAGGCTGGATCTTGTCCCGGCGGTGACGACTGTGACCTTCTGATTGTCGTTTGTCTGTCCCACAATGACGGCACAAACGCCGAGCACGGCCCTCACCTCGACGGCCAAGGACAGTGACCCTCCCCTGCACTCCAAATCCGATTATTTTCCCCGATCCAAACCAACGAAAGGAATCTGAGACAAAAACAGAGCGGAATTTGGGATCAGGTGCATTTCGAGGCGCAGCAGAGGTGAAATCAACGGGAACATCCCCTGGCTCTTCCACGGGGCTGTAATTGTCTAATAAGCACCGAGCTTGCTGCAAAATCTGTCTTTTAATTCCTCTCCGGTTTATGAGGCACTTCACACACCTGCCTAATAATTTGAACAATAATAGCTCGCGGCAACGAGATCTGCAGGTGAATTCCAGACATTAATTGCTCCTTTTTCATCTCTTTTCAGCCGAGATGTTTCTCTATTCCTGTTCCAGATGAGTCAGGCTTTTCCTTCTCTGTTTTCAATGTCTCTTTTTTCATCTGTGCAAGCTAGGCTCAGAAGGGGAACCTGTTTCAGTTCAGCTCGGGTGAAAACGAGCTCCATTTGGAGCATCAATGGATTTATTTTCCCACTTTTTTGGGATGAGGAGGAAGGAGCAGCCCATGATTGACATTTTCAGTGTCGGCGTGAAGGGAATTTTTTGATTTTTGGAACCGCCAATCTTCGTGGAGAAACTGAGGAAGGAATTGGTGGCGGATGTGATGGAGAGCCAGGGATACGGAATCTCGTGGCTCTACTCCTCTGAGGAATTGCCCGATAAATTAAAATATCAAATATTCCAGCAATCTCTTTGACATTCCATCCAAATTCCTGCATTTTGAGGGCAATGTGTTATTTGGCCACTTCATTAACAACCCATCAATTATTGATGTAATTCCCATATTATTCATAAAACGGAAAAATAAAGAGGATTTCCTTCCTGAAGTGCATAAGTGGGAGTAGAAAGAAGGAAAAAAATCCTCTCCCATACCAGAATTACTGGAGGATAATTCTGGAATTTTAAAGATCGCATTTCAGATGGGCCAACTCTTCATTCCGCAAGAGACGCTTCGGATTATTTTCACTTGGAACTGGGAGTTTCCACCCAGTTGCTGGGATGAAAGGGTTAAATTTAGGGTTTGAGCCAGGTTTCAGAGGAGAAGGGCTCGGAATTTGCCGCACTGATTTAATTATTCAGCTTTGCTGTTGTTTCAGGATGTCTTGGATTCTTCTCGGGTTTTAGAGCTGTCGGCGAGGTCGGACAGGCACCACTTTGAGGTGGTTTGTGGGGCAGAAGTGCTCGACATCCTTGTTCAAAGCAGCAGGAATTTGGGATCGAATCTAAGGAAGGGAAAGTCTGGAGCCACAGCTGGGCCAAGAATTCCCTTAGGAAACCCAGAAAGGATGAGTATGTCCAAAGCAGCAGGAATTTGGGATAGAATCCGAGGAAGGGAAAGTCTAGAGCCACAGCTGGGCCACGAATCCCTCCAAGGAACCCACAGAGGGATGAGTATGTCCAAAGCAGCAGGAATTTGGGATCGAATCCAAGGAAGAGAAAGTCTGGAGCCACAGCTGGGCCACAAATTCCTCCAGGAAACCTGTAAAGGGCTGAGTATGTCCAAAGGAGCAGGAACTTGGGATAGAATCCAAGGAAGGGAAAGTCTGGAACCAGAGCTGGGCCAAGAATTCCTTCAGGAAACTCAGAAAGGATGAGTATGTCCAAAGTAGCAGGAATTTGGGATAGATCCAAGGAAGGGAAAGTCTGGAACCACATCTGAGCCAAGAATTCCTCCAGGAAACCCAGAAAGGGTTGAGTATCCCAGTGATCATTGATGTCCGTGAGCTCGGAACACCACTTGGGATGGTTTTCCCAAAACTTCTTTGTCAAGGAACAAAGAAATTTGTGGATACGAGGAGTTTGACTCATCCCATTCCCATCGTGAGGGATTTACCCACAAACCAAACTCTATCCCAGGCTGCTCCAAGCCCCATCCAACCTGGCCTCAGACACTTCCAGGGATCCAGGGGCAGCCACGGCTTCTCTGGGCGACCTGAGGCCTCACCACCTTCCCAGCCAAGAACTCCTTCCTAAAACATTCCCACCAGGAGATAAAACACCCCACTGGTAGCTGGGTAAAGCCACAGATTTCCCTGGAAGCACAGGAACCTCAAGGATGCTGAGAAGGAGCAGAGAATTTCCAGCAGGGAATGTCTGGAAAGGCCAAATTTATACTTATTTTATACTTATTTATACGTTACCAAATTATATTTATCAGAAAGGATCAACAGAAAATGAGAGTGGCCCACAGGTGGTGATGATGCGCACATAAAAAGGGTTAAATAGGCTGAAAATCAGAGATAATTGAGAAATGTTGGACTCATTTCCCTTTGTTTTCCATAAGGAGAAGGAATCCAGGAGCCTGAACCCTCCATCCTCCTGGAATGGAAGCGATGCAGCCAAAATTGCGCGATAGGAGAGGCAAGAAATCCTCCAAGTGCTGCATGTGGAGAAGCTGCATTCTTAATTTTGCTGCATTTTTCACTCCTTTTGGTACCGAAAAACCCCAAGAGAAAACGCCACTCTCAAGATCTTGGGAGTCAGACCTTGGTGGGTTTAAAATATCCCAAAAAACCACTGGGAAGGGCCTGGGAAGCTCCAAAATTGATCGGACAACTCAATATTCTGCTCAGCCTCCAAATTATTTCCAAAGGAAAGAGTAATTAAGGCTGTGGAAGCAAAGGATAGCGAAGGCTAATTTCCATCCTGGTTTTATCTCGGGTGAATTACAACACCTTTGTATCTTTCAGATAAGGAAACAGGTTCTTAGATAAGGGAAATGGAGCAGATCCGAGTTATCTGATTTAAGGAGAGCATTTGACTTGGTTCCCCACAGGGAATTATTCCTGAAGGCGGAGATGCTGGGATTCATCCCCGAACTGCAGCTGGTCTGGAACGTCCGTGTGTGCTGAGCGGGAATTTCGTGGAATGCAGAGAGGGGACTGCTCAGGACAGCTCCTACTGCATTTGGGAATTGATCAGGGAAAGAACTCCGGAGCGGAAATTTGGGATAGAACAGGTGCTGGTCCCAAGGAGCGCGGCTCCCGAGAATCCCAGATTTGTTTGGCTTGGAAGGGACTTTAAATCCCATCTTGTTCCAAGGGCAGGGACACCTTCCACCATCCCAGGCTGCTCCAAGCCCCATCCAGCCTTGGACTTTTCCATCTGCCCTGGAACATGGAAAACATGAATTAATCCTTGATGGGTTTATTGAACATTCCCCAAATCCCACGTGAAGTAACTTCACCATGATTTTGCCATCCGTGGTGTTGGACCAGATTTTAAATTCATGGAATCAGAGCTTAATTTAGGTTGGAAGGGATTTATGGAATTCCTTGGACCCAACCTCCCTCTCAAGTTAAACGAGGTAACCCCGAGTTCAGGCCAGTTTATTTCTGGATATCTCCAAGGATAAAAATTCCTTCTTACAGTCAGGACAAATTCACACATTTCTCCTTCTAGGAACATTTCCCTCTTCATCCGTTTGCACAGTTTTCCCAAGGAGCCAGGACTTTATTCACACCCTCCAAACTCTTTTAATCTTAAAAGAAAAACCTCAAAACCTCTGGGAGTGGGAAACCAGAGCTGGCTCCACCAGGATGTTGTTTGGGAGATAAAAAGGCCAATCAAAAAGATAATTGTCCTCCGTGTCTCGGGAATTTCTGGAGGAAGGAGCCTCCCCACCCTCCCAGCCAGGAATTCCTTCCCAATATCAGTCCTGGAGCTCCAGGCCTGATCCAGCATTCATGGATTGTCCCACACATCTGATTTTTCCTGGCCAAATATCCAACTGCAGAGTCTGGGTAAGGAAAGGCTTCATTGCTTGTCCAGGATTCACCAGTTTATCCCATCCTGTCCCAGTTTCCCCACCCCTGAAATCCCAGGACAGCTCAGGCACAGCACACGGAACCTCTTTGCCCTAAAAGTCAACTGGAAAATCCCACCCAAAACCACCCAGGGGTGAAGAATTCCAGAGCTTTCCCAGCCAGGAATTCCTTCCCAATATCCCATCTCTCCCTGTCCTCTGGCAGTGGGAAACCATTCCCCATTTTCCTGTCACCATCCATAGAAAAATTCCCTCTCCCTCCTTTTAAAAGACTTCTTAAAGTAGGGGTCGGGCTCTGCTCCCAGGGAACAGGGACAGGAGGAGAGGGAACGGCCTCAGGCTGGGCCAGGGGAGGCTCAGGGTGGACATCAGCAGGAATTTCCCCATGGAAAGGGTGGTCAGGCCTTGGCAGGGGCTGCCCAGGGAAGTTTTGGAGCCCTCATCCCTCCCGAGCAGGTGGCATAACCTGGGAGAAGACGCCGAGGAATCCTTCCCTGCTCGGGACTTCCAGGTGCACTCAGGGACAACGACGGCACCTTTGTTTTCAAACAAAAATTCCGTCAGCACTTGGAATGTCCATTCCAGGCCACAACTCCTGGAACTTCCCACCCCAATTTGATCCTTCTTTCGTTCCTCCGCTTCTTTTTTCTCCCGTTTTTCCCACACTTCCTGCTTATTAATGATCAGAGGGATGGTTTTATTTGCTTGTGATTCCAGAAATTTTCAATTATCCAGCGCGATCGGCCGCTCGTGGAGGGCAATGTAACATATGCTAAGTGGATGCATGACCTATTTAAAGGCATGGATAATTTTCCTGGTAAAACTCTTTTAATGGGACGTGGCTGCCACACTCCAGCGAGTGGAAAATCGGGATTTTAAGGAACGTTACGGTTGGTGCAGAGAGAGGAGCAAGGCAAAAACAAGAGCCAGGTGTTTATCAGAAAATGAGATTTGTTATTTGGAATCCAGAGGTTGTGGAAATCACCTGGAATGTTGGAGGTTCAAGGATCGGAAACCTGGCCAAGACCTTTAGGAATTTTGCCAAAATAGAGGCGTTTAACCAGGAGCTGAAATATTCAGGAAAAAAATGTTGTCCTGATCTTGGGTATTGCTGAAATCCAAGAAAAATCCTCAAGTTTTGCTTCCATCAAAGCTTAGATTCTTTAAATTTATTATAAGTCTTTATTTTAAAATATTTGCTGTGTTATTTAAAATTCCTCTTATTCAAAGCTGTTAAAAATGGGTCTTTTTGGGGCTCAGAGGTCATAAGTTAAAAATAATCACGTGAGTCGAGCTGCCCCATGGGGTGGGTTCTCTCCCTCCCCTCTCAGACCCCTTCCCTAAAATTCCCACCTGAAATTCCTGCTAAATCCAGAGCTCCCACCAGCAGATCCAAACTGGATTTCAGGCCTCCAAGTGGCATCAGAACCATGGAAAATCTGAGTGGAGAATTCCACTTGTGGTTAAACATTCCAGCTCTTTTCAAGGATGAGTTTTTCTAGGTCTAGGTGCTACGTTTTATCCTGAATTATCCCTGGAGGGAAGAGGCCTCTCCTGGGGAAATATGTCACACGGAAGTTCTTGGAGATGATGACCAGGACACCTCCACACCTTCTCCAGACGGACCCATCCAGGTTTTGTGCTCCTGGTGTCCATGAATTTCCACTGTAGACACCAAAACTGGGTCTGATCAGCGGCAACAAGGTCATTAACAGAGAATCCCAGAATTTCTGAGGTTGGAAAATGCTCCAAGATCACCGAGTCCGAGCTGTGCCCGATCCCCACCCTGTCCCCAGCCCAGAGCTCTCAGTGCCACCTCCAGGTGACACCTCCAGGGATGGGGACTCCAAACCTCCCTGGGCAGCCCCTGCCAAGGCCTGACCACCCTTTCCGTGGGGAAATTCTTTTTTGGGATATTGCTTTGCAGGCCTTGGTCTGTCCCATCTGCAGAAGGGGATGCAGGGATTTTCCGCACACTGGGATAGTGGAAGGTGTCCCATGGCAGCGAGTGGAATGAGATGGGATTTAAGGTCCTTTCCAACCCAAATCACTCCAGGATTCTCTGTGTGTCCTGCAGAGTTTCTTGCCAAGAGGTCCACCTGAGTGCTCCACCACAGCTCAGGGCTCCTCACCCGGAAGGAATCCCAAAATCTGGTTTGTCCTGATGTTGGGCAGTTTTCCCATGGAGGGAAAAGTTTGGGTTTGATTTATTGAAGTCCCACTCATGAGCGATGCCCTTCAGGATGCTCTTCAGGCTGGCTGCAGGAAAATCAGGGAATGTTCACTCTGCTTAAGTGGGGAAGATTTCTATTTCCCTGACGCTGGATAAATCTGCTCCATTTATTCCCAACTCCTTCCCTACAGGACCAAGTTATCTTTAAAACAAACAACACAAGAGCTGGAGCGGGATATTTCATTCCTGCCAATAAAACAACTGTAGCTATAGCCCTCTCTTTGCGTGGGGCTTTATTTCCCTTCACTGGGTTAAGCTTTGCGCTGCGGGAACAGATTGCTCCAATTTCCCTCTCCGGGCGGGAAGCACCACTCCACAGGCAGAGCGTGCAGGACTCGGCTTTCCTACGAACGCGCTCTTGACTTCGCTCCAGTGCAGGTTCCACAGAGGACAGGGGAATTTTCAGCTTCTCTCCTCTTCCCAGAGGGGTTTTCACACAGCCCTAACGAGAAGCCTTTGCTGTCAGGCACAGAGGAGCGTTCCGTGGAATCCCACGATGGTTTGGGGTGGAAAAGCCCCTCCCGTTCCACCCCCTGCCATGGGCAGGGACACCTCCCGCCGCCCCAGGCTGCTCCAAGCCCCAGTGTCCAGCCTGGCCTTGGACACTGCCAGGGATCCAGGGGCGAAGCTAAAACTTTATCCGACTTGGCTCAGCTGGAAATCCAATCCCAGATTTTTCGCTCGGGAAGCTCGTGAGATCCAAGCACCCAATTAGCAGCAGCTCCGCGATGAACCTTTTGATAAACGAGTGATCCTTGCAGAGCACGGAGTCGAAGCCAAACCGCTTCGCTCCCACGCCGAGGAGCTCCAGGCGGTCCCCCAGCGAGGCAGGAATCCCCAAGTTTTGCATTAATTGGATTTTTAACGCGTTTCAAAACGGCCTCGACGTGTGAAGCGCTCAATAATTACAGCAGGTGAAGGCGACACTTTGGAAAACGGGTGGAACGAGAACGTGAACGAAGCAAACCTCGCTCCAGCCTAATTACAGATAAACAACGGATAATGTGGATTTGATAACCCCCTGGAATAAATGAACACCAGCATCAGGCTCCGCGGATCATCGTTCTTGCTGGTAAATCACCTTTAAATTGGGGTTTTCTGACACAACGACAGCAACGAGCAGAGATTGCCCAGCACCGCCCACAGCTGCAGGAGCAAATCCACCAGAATTCACTTTTACCACGTTATTTCCATGAAATCCAGAATTATTTGTTTTCCTTCCATGGGTTTTGCTCAGGGAAAATGCAGGATTTTGGTTCCTTGGGAAGGAATAAATCAAAATCAAAATCAAGATAAATATAAAGACAATAAAAATAATAAAAGTAATAAAAACAAAAGTATAAATATAGATAGAAATATAGAAATAGAAATAGAAATTAAATATAAATATAGATATAAATAAAATAAAAATAAAAGTAATAAAATTTAAAATAAAAAATATAAATATAAATATAAATATAAATATAAATATAAATATAAATACAGAGACAATTGGGTTGTGTAGGACACCAAAGACTCTTGTGAGGGTAAAACGAGTAAATCCTGTGAAAACCGTGGAAAATATTTACACAAATTCCAGGGTTAAACGTGGAATTGCTCCGACTGTATCCCCACACACCCCTAATTGCTCATTATGCACGCAATTACACGATTTTAATGTGCTCTCATCGTAATTACAGCGGTAAATTAGGGGCCATAATTGCCCATGCAAATGTGCCATGCCTGGCTTTTTGTCCCTTCGCTTCTCCAAGACGTTCAGAGCAGCGGAAAGTCACGGAAGGTCACGGAATCCTGGAATCCTGGGACGGTTTGGGTTGGAAGGATCAGCTCATTCCGTGCCCTGCCGTGGGTCCCGCCATCCCAGGGTGCTCCAAGCCTCATCCAGAGGGATGAAGGGAATAATTTCCGACCTGTTTCTTCGGAGAATTTCAAATATCAACATGGGTCTCTTAAATATTGGGAGAAGTGGCTGCAGCTCTTTGTTGGAAGAGCCCAGGGAATGCCCGGGAGTGGCAGTCAGTGCTCTGGGCTGGTGACGAGCTGGGGCCTGGTCACACCTTGGATTTGATGCTCTTGGAGGGCTTTTCCAACCGAAATAATTCCATGATCCTGTCTAGGACCAAACCCTGAGATATCTGAAGGTGGTGCAAATTCCTCTGCTGAGGACGATTTTCCCAAATCCCAGCTGATTTCCTGCACCTGCTTTCCCATTTTTATTTTTTATTTAATAACCTTTCCGTCTGTTTTGTTCCACCTCTGCTCACAATTGCTCCTCTCCACCCTCCTGGCAGCTGGATCCCAATCCTCATCCTGACCTTTCCAAGTCCTCTCGTCTAAAGGTTCCCTTCATTCCGTGGCACATCCCAGAGTAGCAATTTTCTGGATTAATTCCGGGTTACTGGGTGAGTCATTTTGTTTATTTGTCTAAAAACGCCTTCGCTCGGTTGTGCTCTCCCAAATCCCGGGATGAAAAGGGAGGATGAGCAGATTATAATGCCGGATATTTTTATTCCCAGAAGGAGATTATAATGCACGTTTCCTGGGGCTGAGGGAGGTTGGGGCGCTGGAAAAGCTGCCATGGGAAGAAGTCGCCAGCTCTGCGTCCATGGAATTAATTCCAGGGGTTTTTTCCTGGATGCTGTGACAGAACCTGTCTCAGATTCCTGGGGATAATGTGGAAGTCAAGGTGGAAAAGAGTTTTATCCAAGAGATTCTGACAGGAAAGCTCCACTGCTCTTTCCCAAAGGACAAATTTCCAAAATTTCCCATTTTTTTATCAGAGAAAAATTCCTGATTTCTTCATGGAAAATGGATTTTTGTATTCCTCTTGCTTCCCAGATTCTCATGGACACGAGGGCACAGCTTGCCTGGGAAAAGGTGGAGCAAAAGCTCAGGTGGAGGTTGAAAGATTCCTGAGAATAATGTGGAAGTCGGGGTGGAGAAAAGGTTTTATCCAGGAAATTTTGTTCAGGGAAAGGTTTGGGATCTAACTCCTGGTAGGAGGGACACATCCATTGTGAGGGATGGAAAAATCTGGAATTCCAGGATTATGAGCTGGGGGTTTAGGGAAAACAATTCCTTGTGCTCACGGATCCACGGAAATCTGTGCTGGCAGCTCAGATTCCAGAGGCTGTGCCTAGAATCAGTCCAGTGTTCCAGGGAGTTTGTGTTTGCAGGGAACAGGTGAATCCGGCATGGAAAGGTGGAATAAATGAAATATTTCCATTTTAAGAAGCCGAGTTCTGACAGAAAAGCTCCACTGCTCTTTCCCAAAGGACAAATTTCCCAAATTTCCCATTTTTTTTGCAGAGAAAAATTCCCAATTTCTTCATGGAAAATGGATTTTTGTATTCCTCTTGCTTCCCAGATTCTCATGGACACGAGGGCACAGCTTGCCTGGGAAAAGGTGGAGCAAAAGGTCAGGTTTGGGAGGTGGAATCATAACAATATATAAAATTTTAGGGCAAGAAAAACCAAGGAAACATAAAAGCCGGAAGAGTGACTCCGTCCATCCGAGCTCATGGGATCAAACACTGGGAACGTCCATAATTCCTCCTGGAAAAGCTCAATTAAATTGTTATTCTGAGGATAGGGGGGAATAAAAAGAGCAACCAAAGCTTCCCGTTTTTCTCGGTTTGGGGGGATTTTTGGGACAAATCAAACACAGGGAATATCCATAATTCCTCCTGGAAAAGCTCAGTTAAATTGTTATCCTGGGAGTAGGAGGAAAACAGAGCAACCAAAGCTTTCCATTTTTCTCAGTTTGGAGGGATTTTTGGGACAAATCAAACACAGGGAACACCCATGATCCCTCCTGGAAAAGCTCAATTAAATTGTTATCCTTGGAATAGGGACGGAATAAAAAGAGCAGCCAAAGCTTCGAGTTTTTCTCAGTTTGGGGGGAGTTTTGGCACATGTCTCCCATGCTCATCCACCCCTCCCAGCCAGGGGAACCGTGGGATTTGTGGGACAAATCAAACACAGGGAACATCCATGATTCCTCCTGGGAAAGCTCAGTTAAATTGTTATCCTGGGAGTAGGGGGGGGATAAAAAGAGCAATCAAAGCTTCCCATTTTTCTCAGTTTGGAGGGATTTTTGGGACGCGTCTCCCATGCTCATCCACCCCTCCCAGCCAGGGGAACCGTGGGATTTGTGGGACAAATCAAACACAGGGAACATCCATGATTCCTCCTGGAAAAGCTCAGTTAAATTGTTATCCTGGGAGTAGGAGGAAAACAGAGCAACCAAAGCTTTCCATTTTTCTCAGTTTGGAGGGATTTTTGGGACAAATCAAACACAGGGAACACCCATGATCCCTCCTGGAAAAGCTCAATTAAATTGTTATCCTTGGAATAGGGACGGAATAAAAAGAGCAGCCAAAGCTTCGTGTTTTTCTCAGTTTGGGGGGAGTTTTGGCACATGTCTCCCATGCTCATCCACCCCTCCCAGCCAGGGGAACCGTGGGATTTGTGGGACAAATCAAACACAGGGAACATCCATGATTCCTCCTGGAAAAGCTCAGTTAAATTGTTATCCTGGGAGTAGGGGGGGAATAAAAAGAGCAAACAAAGCTTCCCATTTTTCTCAGTTTGGAGGGATTTTTGGGACGCATCTCCCATGCTCATCCACCCCTCCCAGCCAGGGGAACCTGGATCTTGGTTTTTCCCAACAAAAAGGACAGAAGTGACTTCCTGCATCCTCAGGGCTCCCAGTGCACTCGGATACAATTCCTAAGGAAAGGAAATAAATGCATTCCATAAACCCCAACACGACCCCTTTGCTTTTCCGTATTCCAGCTGCTGTGGGAGCAACGGCACTTCCAGAATTCTGTGTTTGAAAGCCTTGTCATGCTTTGGGAATCTGTTGCCAGCCAGGGATTTTGCAGCCAGGCGACCAAAACTAAAAGGAATATTTGATCCAACTTTTCCAGCCCTGGTTCCACCTCAAGAGCAGCCAAAAATGTGTTGTGGCCCTGGAGAAAGGACAAAGGTTTAAATTTCCGGGCTTGCCCTCCACCTCTCCCTCTCTTCCCACTCCATGAGGAGCTTCTTCCCAGCTCTGGATGTACAGGAGTTTGGGAAGCACGTGTTGGAATCACATTCCATGGATTTGGTCAGGTTTGGGAGGCAGGACAATGACAATATTGCTGTCAACTGTTTCCGTGGAGGAATTTTCCCAAATATCCACCCTGAGCCTCCCCTGGCCCAGCCTGAGGCCGTTCCCTCTCCTCCTGTCCCTGTTCCCTGCGAGCAGAGCCCGACCCCCCCTCCTGGCTGCCCCCTCCTGTCAGGGAGTTGTGGAAATTTTCCCTGATTTCCACCTGGTTGAGCATTTTATTCCTGAGCTGGGCAGCAGGGACTTTTCCAAGCTGCTGGAATTTCTTACCCGCAAAATTAAAACCTCGTAACAAGCGGCTGGTGACCTCTGTAGGGAGATATCGGTGGACAGGAGGACACAGCCAGTTTTACTTGGAGAACGGAATTCCCACCGGACAGGAGCGAGGATGAATTGGTGAATCATGGAATCATGGACTCATGGACTCATGGAATCATGGAATCGTGGAATCATGGAATCATAGAAAAGTTTGGGTTCAAGGGACGTTAAATCCCACCCAGTCCCACCCCCTGCCGTGGGCAGGGACACCTTCCTCTATCCCAGGTTTTTCCAAGCCCTGTTCAACCTGGCCTTGGATATTTCCAGGGAATGCCACTTGGAATCTTGGCTGGAGCAGAGTTGATTTCAGAGCTCATTTGAAAGATGTTGCAGCCGGATCAAACAAGTGGAGATCCCAGATTTCCTGGGCCAAGGCTGCCTGGCAGATTCCTTCAAAATCAATAATGATTGGATTTATCCCCACATTTCCCTGTGGATCACATCCCATTTCCCTGGCTGGTTGCACGCAGCCTCAGCCCTCATCCTGTGCTGGATTTAACCTCGGGAGCAGCTGAATTTTCCCATCCGCAGCTGGAAACATCCCAGACTATTTGCTGATGAGTTTTGGAAATGCTGGAGCCGTATTTTTTTCCCTGTTCCTGGCAGGAAAAATCAATTCCACCAGTCCGGCAGGTTCAGGTTCAAATAAAGGAGTAAAAAAGCTGCATCATGGATATATTACACAGGAAATCTTGTTTAAATCCATTTATTCCCTACATCGGGAATCTTATTTAAATCCATTTATTCCCTACATTGGGAATCTTGTTTAAATCCATTTATTCCCTACATCAGGAATCTTATTTAAATCCATTTATTCCCTACACTGAGAATCTTGTTTAAATCCATTTGTTCTCTACTTTGGGAATCTTGTTTAAATCCATGTATTCATTACATTGGGAATCTTATTTAAATCCATTTACTACGTTTACTACTAAATCCATTTATTCTCTACATTTAAACATAAGTCAGAACAAGGAAAATTAAAATAAAAAATGGCATCGTGAACACAGGGGTTTTGTCATGTTTTCTGTACAGCAAATATTTGTTTTACTGCAGAACTTCCCTGGAATCTCGCTGGGAGCTGCCAGGGAATTGCCAGCAATTATTTCCCTGGTATTTCCTTAAATAGCCCTGAGGTTTAATATTGTTTGATGCCTTCCTAAATATCCTGGGAAGGCACAACTCCGAGCTCTGCTGGCTGCCCGGAGATGAATTTTTATTCCCGAAAACTGGGAAGCAATTCCACATCCCTCACTGCTGCCAGCAGTGGGAGAGTGCAGGAGCAGGAGACCTTTCCCAGCAGCCTCGTTGTCCATGAAAGGGAAAATTTTGAGGTGGGACAGCCTGAAATGCACGAAGAGATCTGGGAAAAAGGGAAAAACTATGGAAAAACCACCTGTGGGATGCTCAATCCTCAGTATCCCACAGGAGATTCCTTCCCTCCATCCCTTCTCCCTTCCTTTCCTTTCTTCCTCCCTTCCTCTCTTCCCTCTCGGTCCTTCTGCCTCACGGATCTGATAAATCCATGCCCACGTCGCTCTCTGGGAAGATCTGACCTTGCTTTGAAACCTCTGGAATTTTTTCTGCATCGTTTGCAGATCCTGGGGAATGTCACAGCCTTGGACTGGGCCTGCAGGAACATGACGATACACCCAAAAAACGGGATTCGGGGAATTTCTCGGTTTGGCTTTTGCAGATGGGAAGGCTGGAGAGGAGAAGGATCCAGGGAGAGCTCAGAGCCCCTGGCGGGGCCTAAAGGGGCTCCAGGAGAGCTGGAGAGGGACTGGGGACAAGGCATGGAGGGACAGGACACAGGGAATGGCTTCAAGCTGGAAAAGGGGAGATTTGGGTGGGATATTGGGAAGGAATTCCTGTCTGGGAGGGTGGGAAGGGGCTGGGCTGGAATTCCCAGATTTGCTGTGGCTGCCCCTGGATCCCTGGCAGTGCCCAAGGCCAGGCTGGAGCAGCCTGGGACAGTGGGAGGTGTCCCAGCCCATGGCAGGGATGGGATGAGATGGGATTTAAGATCCTTCCCCATCCGAATCCTTCTGGAATTTTGTGATGTCGACCTCACCCTTTTCCCATACTGCTCCTTTTTAGTACAAATAAAATCATTATCCTGTCCCTAATACTTCTTATTGATATAAATAGATACGAAAAGCTAATTTTAGATGAGTTTAATCTGATTTTTTAATTCACACTTTGAGTATTTAAACAGATTCTTCAATCTGTGGTGTCAATGCGCGTGTGGGGCAGTGAATAACCTGAACACTCTCAGCTGGACTCTTAATTATATCTAAATAATAATAATTTAATTGTATTATGTAGTACATATTTAAAGATGTCATTGAACTGAAGGAATTTCTGCCCCCACAGCCGCGGCCTGCCCATATTAATAATTCGGAGGATTAACAAAACAAAAACCCCGCACAAATCCAGCTTTGTTTGCTGACCTGAGGTTTCCTCTTCCCGCAGTAAATTCGAGCCAATCCAGACCGCAAATATTTATTGTGGCCCTCAGAGCCATTAGCAGAGCCTCAGTCAATAAAGGATGAGAACTCCAAGGCCAGGAAGCGGTTGAAGATCCCAAAAAAATTATTAATTGTGTGAGGAAAGAGAAAATCAACATCTGGGAGGGCGAAATTCCATGAGACATTGTCACAGAGGGTGGTTCCACCTGGAATGACGCCCGGGCTGGGAGATGGAGCCCTTGGAACTCCAAAGAGATCGTTGGCGTTTGGTGCCGTGGACCTCATCCCAAAAAATGAGCTTTGAACATGAATTCTGTTCCACACATTCCCGAAAAGCAGCAGCAGAGCTTCAGTCAAAAAAGGATGAGAACTCCAAGGCCAGGAAGTTGTTGAAGATCCCAAAAGATGATTTATTATGTGAGGAAAGAGAAAAACAATGTCTGGGAGGGCGAAACTCCATGAGACGTTGTCACAGAGGGTGGTTCCACCTGGAATAACGCCCGTGCTGGGAGATGGAGCCTTTGGAATTCCAACGAGATCGTTGGCATTCCGTGCCATGGACCTCATCCCAAAAAAATGAGCTTTGAATGTGAATTCTGGTCAATATCTTCCCAAACCCCAGCAGCACATGGGATTGGCGCTGCTCACGCGACGTTCGCTGGGAGCAGACCCGCGAGGCCAAATTTGTGTTCACTTCCAACATTTCCAAGGATTTAGCTTTGGATGGAGAGCTGGAATCAAGTCACCGCCTCGTGTTGGTGTTGGTGTCGCAGATTTGTTCCCGCAGGCTCAGAGGGGGACACGTGGCACAGCCACGGTCTCTGTTCCTAGGAAATGCCCTGGAATATCATTTTCCTGCTTGGGCAGCTGCTGCTTTAGAAATAACTTTGTCTAGAACCCAGACTGTTTTGGGTGGGAAGGAACCTTAAATCCCATCCCATCCCATCCCGTCCCGTCCCGTCCCATCCCNAGGATCCTCCCTGGATCCTTCTCCAGGTGAACAACTTTCATCTGAAACTTGAAATGGATCTGGCTCCATCCAGGGAGATGCAAATTACAGGAGCCAAGATTTTCCCAGTTCTTCTGTGTCCTCACCTGTGGAACGATCCCGGCTTCGCCTCCTTCACTCCCCAAGGAATTCCATCCCCAGCCTTCCTGTCCCACCCTTCCTAATCCCCTCCTTCCCATCAGAACGGCGCAAAGGAATTGATTTTTCTCTCTTTTTATTTTCCAACCCCACAAAGGCTTTAAATGTCCAAGTCCTAATGAGTCAGAGACCCAAATCCCTCAGGTTTCCGTGAGGAATGGCAGCACAAATGGCCGTGCTTCAGCTTAATTGGGCACCTCATTAAATATCCGAATATTAAAGCCCCCGAACAGCTCTGGAGATGGTGGCGATGTCGTTACGGCACATGTGAGAAGGAGGCTGTTCCACAGATCCCCAGAAACGGGATTATAAAGCAGCTGGGCATTTGTCCACCGTGGTTTTAGCTTTTTTTTCCCAGATTTTTATAAATAACTTCGGATGTTGTGAGCTTTTCGTGTATCCAAACTTTTGGGAAGTTTGTGAGGAGCAACCAGGAGCTCTCCTGGGGTGGGTGTGATTTATCCATTACTGCACCCCCTGTTTCAGCTCTGCCGGGTGGGATCCCTCATCTCTCCCTAAATATCACCCTTCCCTAGATTTTCCAAAGCCAAACACGGGATTGCATCAAGCCCTGAGCTGTTCTGAGCGAGGAAACGTTTGGCACAGCAGAGGAGAAGGGTTTGGTTTCAGGGATATCATTGGAACACGGAAAAGTTTATATTTTATATTTTCAGAGGTTTCTATTTTCTATTTTCTATTTTCTATTCAATATTCAATATTCAATATTCAATATTCTGTATTTCATATTTTATATTTTATATTTTATACTCATCACAGCAACACGGCCTCAGATCTGAGCTCAAAAATAGAGATTTTGGTATTCAGACCGGAATTAAATCCAAAGTGTCCCCTCAGCCAGATTTCAGGGTTTGTGCAGCTTCCAAAACTTGTTAATCGAACCAGCGAACCGCAGCCCTCGGAAAAGCAGCTGGGAGCAGGGAATTCCAGCCATCCCGGGGAACAGAGCCTTATCCCGGGCTCCGGAACCGCCTGGACAACGTCAGGCCCCAAACCCAGCTCCCGTTGGGTTTGCTCCACTCAGGGCAGGGATTTGTGGTACTCGGCATCCACGGATGAGTTTCCCAGTTGGACTCAGTGACCTCTGAGGTCTTTTCCAGCCTCAGTGATCCTGTGATTCTGTGGTTAGATCAAGCAAGGAGACCTTTGGAATCTTTGCTGCCACTGGCAGGAGAAACTTCACAGGGACAACAACCTGAGCCCGTCTAGAGGAGTCTCGGGTACCAGAACGAGCAGGTAAGCAGCAAATCCGTGGAGAAGGTGTTCCCTAAGCTCATGGAGAGGCACAAAAACTTCTTGGAAGGCTTCAGGATGGACAAAATCCTGGGAAAAACCTTCCCTCATGGAGGATGGAAAGAGAACTCAGGTGTGGATTGTGGCGGTTCGAGTTTAAGGCCAATCAAGAGCCCAGGGCACAAAGGATTCGGCACAATTCCAGATGTGATGGTTTTTAACCCCTTAATCTGTTCCCTGGCTGTTTTCAGGGAATGTCTGGATGGATCCACGGCCACCATCAAACTGCAAATTCAACTCCACCCCAAAAAGGAGCACGTTGGAATATTTGCTTCCAGAGGGGCAATTGCTTCAATAACAACAACGAAATGAAAAGGTGGAAATTGAATAAATAAATACACAAATAAGAAGGTGGAAACTCCCTCCTTCACAGCCAGGAATTCCTTCCCAATATCCCATCCATCCCTGCCCTTTCCCAGCTTAAAGCCATTCCCTGTGTCCTGTCCCTCCATGCCTTGTCCCCAGTCCCTTTCCAGCTCTCCTGGAGCCCCTTTAGGCCCTGCAAGGGGCTCTGAGCTCTCCCTGGATCCTTCTCCTCTCCAGGTGAACATTCCCAGCTCTCCTAGCCTGGCTCCAGAGGGGTTCCAGCCCGCGGAGCAGCTCCGTGGATTCCTCTGGATCACTCCAGCAGCTCTACATCCTCCTGCTGTTGGATCCAGAGCTGGAGGCAGCTCTGCAGGGGCTGAGCGGCTCCTCCTTCCCATGTCCCCCCTTCCCGACCATCCCCGCACTCCCGTGCTGGGTGTCCTGCCCCAAATCTTGTGTATTTTGGGTGAAGTTCCACCAATCCATGACATCCGTTCAGTCCAGGCTGGAATTCCTTGCGCCTGGAATACACAAACACTGCTTTTAATTGCTGATAAAGCCAAAGTTCTTCCACTTCCCTGTCTGAGGGGTGGTGCCAGAGGATCCCAGCTCCATAATCTGGGAAAACAACGTGGGCAGGATGGAGCTGAGATGATCTTTGGGGGTGACCAAATCTCCTCAGTCACTGTGGGGCTTTCTGTGTAAATTAACTCAGCCCCACACTGGCAAAGGCACTGAACTGTGCAGGAAAGCGGGGAAAAAAGTATTAAAATGCTTTGATTTTCCAAGAGCGAGTGGAGAAGTCTTGGAAGGAGGAGGAAAGGAAGGGAAAATTAATGAGCATTTAGGCAAATAAAGATGGAATGTCCCCCTTTGCCTGCAGTGCTGCACAGATCTGCGTGAGCTGCTGGGATTATCGAGGGCTTGATGATTCATTTATCCAACAAACCAAACGGATTTGATAATCCAGGTTTATTCTGGGATCAGCTTTATTGTTGGAATATTGGCTCTGGCCGGGAAAGAAAACCGGTGTGAAATGCAATTAGAGATTTGTCCATTTCAATTAGGTTTTGATTAGGTTTTGATTTAGGGAGTGAAATGAACTCTGCAGTTCCCTGCTCTCCCACTGCTGTGCAGGGCCAAAGACACCAAGTTCCTCAGAATCTTGGAATTTTGGGAAGGTTTGGGTTGGAAGGGACCTTAAATCCCACCCAGGGCCACCCCTGCCATGGTCCGGACACCTCCCAGCGTCCCAGGCTGCTCCAAGCCCCAGTGTCCAACCTGGCCTTGGACACTGCCAGGGATCCAGGGGCAGCCACAGCAAATCTGGGAATTCCAGCCCAGCCCCTCCCCACCCTCCCAGACAGGAATTCCTTCCCAATATCCCACCCAAATCTCCCCTTTCCCAGCTAAAAGCCATTCCCTGTGTCCTGTCCCTCCATGCCTTGTCCCCAGTCCCTCTCCAGCTCTCCTGGAGCCCCTTCAGGCCCTGCAAGGGGCTCTGAGCTCTCCCAGGCTGAAGAAGATCCAGCCCCAGCCCCCGTGAGGGGAAATCTTTGCGGTTCCGTTGCCAGGGGGACGGGGAGCCTCAGTAATTGGGATAAAATCCTTAACGGAGCGAGGGGTGGAACAAATGAAGCCTCGGGAGCAGCTGGAGCAGAACGAAGGGCGGCAGAGGGGCCATCAGGAGGATTGTGCTGGCTCAGCTGCCGCAGGAGCAGCACTTGGCACATTCTGGGGTGGGAGCAGAGCCGAGCTGCTGAGCACAAGTGCAAACCTGCAGCAGTCTGGGTGATTTAGAGCCCACGCTGCGCATTTCTGCTGCTTAACAGTTCCTGCTTTGGTTTGGTTTCCAGAAGAGTCCGAAGATCTTAAGAAGAGCAATTTTTTGAGGCTTCACCTAGAACCTCAAGATTTAATTCTGGTCTTAAACAGCTGGGCACAGCCACTGATCCGGGTCTGTTTCAGCGCAGCATTTGGGGCATCATTTTTCCCAAACGGCAAAGAAATTGCCCTGAACTGAGCCGGGATCTCCTCGGTGGTGCCCAGCAGTGGGACCAGAGGAACGGGCAGGGACTGAGCCCAGCAATTCCCCTGCACAGGAGGCAGAACTCCTGCCCTGGGCAGTGCCCAGCCCTGAGCAGAGCCCTGAGAGGGGCTGGAGTCTCCTCCCTGGGATATTCCAGAGCCATTGGACACAATCCTGTGCCCTGAGCTCTGGGATGGCCCTGCTGGAGCAGGGAGTGGCACCAGCGACCCTCTGGGGTCCCTTCCAGCCTGACCCAGCCTGGGGTTCTGGGATTAGCAAACCAAAAATTCCAAATGTTTGGAACCATCCACATTTCCTGCCCTGGGTCCCCACTGGTTTGGGCATCCCTGCCATGCTCCATGGGCTCCTAGGAATTCGGGAAAGGAGGATAGAAGGCAGAAGCTCACCCGTGGTTTATATTTGCTCCTTTTTAACCATTTCCAAACATTTTCCAGATTCGCTCGTGATTTTTGGGAAGCTGGCTGTGCCTTTTGCCTCCATCCAGAGTTTCTCCCGGATCAAGATCCACGCTCCAGCGCCGGATCCGTGCGCTCAGGAAAAGCTTTTTTGGCCTGGGGCAGCAGGAGGAGACGGGAGCTCCCTCCAGGTCCCTGTCCAGCTCCATCAGGATGGATGAAGATGGGAAATAAGGCACAGAGGGTGGATGGGAGCCCGGATGAGCCAGCAGTCCCAGGTGGAGCCAGGATCGCCGGCGTTCCTGGCAGGATTGTGCCTGCAGCTGCCACCACTCCACTGGCTTTTCATGGAACCTGCTGTTCTGAGCAGGAATTCCACTGGATTTGCAAAGAACAGGAGAGAAAACTCCTTTTTTTGGCACAAGCTGACTCTCCAATGAATCATGGAACTGTGGAATAACCTGAGGTGGATTTGCAGGGATCATCAGTCCAATTCCTGACGCTTCATGGGACACCCCAAAGTCCCACCCTGGTCCTCCTCTGAGTTCTGGGCTGGATTTAACAATCCACGTTTAAAATCCCATCCTTTTCCCGCCTCCTCCCTGCATCCTCCGCTGGATCCTGTCCGTCCCTTGATGCTCCCCAAGAGATTTTCCCGACTCTGCTCCTCAGCACCGGGACCTGGAGAATATTTCCACGGACTCTGGAGCCAAACCTCAATTCCTTCCTTTCGGGAAAGGCACAGAGCTGCCTCCTGATAAATAGGAAATGTCATTTCCGTTCCCAAATCTCAGGAGCTTCGCTGCCTCAAGGAATTAAGGAGGAACATCCCGAGGTGAGATGGGATAAACACCCCCACCCCCAACCTCACCCTTCCCTGAGCCCCATTTCCGTCTGGATCCGGTTCCAAATCCTACCTGCCATTCCCCGGTGGATTGCGCAGGGACGTGCGCTCGATCAAAGGAATCCTGCTGGATTTCTTGCTTGGAAGAAATATTTACAAAGGCAAGGAAATCACAGGCAGCGGGAAGGAACCAGAGACTGCAGCTTGTCTTTGCTGGAGGCTGCCGGCGGTTTGTTTCCAAATTGCAAATCCTGCCTTAGGCCTGACCAGAAAAAGCAATGAAAACTTCATTTCTGAGGGAGGAAAAGAGAAATAGGATTTTTAAAGCCTTTCACAACTGTTGGGGTATTTTTGCCTTCTTTTTCTGAATAAATTTTACTTTAAAGAGAAGGGGAAAGAGCAGCTCTGCTATGAGAGAAGGCTGGGAGAGCTGGGAATGTTCACCTGGAGAGGAGAAGGATCCAGGGAGAGCTCAGAGCCCCTTGCAGGGCCTGAAGGGGCTCCAGGAGAGCTGGAAAGGGACTGGGGACAAGGCATGGAGGGACAGGACACAGGGAATGGCTTTTAGCTGGAAAAGGGGAGATTTGGGTGGGATATTGGGAAGGAATTCCTGTCTGGGAGGGTGGGGAGGGGCTGGGCTGGAATTCCCAGATTTGCTTTGGCTGTCCCCAGATCCCTGGAAGTGTCCAAGGCCAGGTTGGATGGGCTGGGAGCAGCCTGGGACAGTGGGAGGTGTCCCTGGGTGGAACTGGATGATCTTTAATGTCCCTTCCAACCCAAACCATTCCATGACTCTTTGATTCCACGAGAATTCCGGGAATTAAAGACCAATCCCTATAAACGACCCATCTGCTTAAAAAAAAAAAAAAAAAAAGAATCTGTAAATTTGAATTCCTCCCTTCTCTCCGTCTTTTCCTATTTCTAAGGAAGGAAAAAGCCAGAGATGCTTTTTCTGGAAAAAAAACTCTTGGTCGTGGAACGCTCCCCCCAGACCGGTACCAGGAACTCGGGGAAGGAATCGCAGGAGCAACGCTGGGAAAGAAACACAAACATTTCTCCCCTGTTACACCTGAATTTATGTCTGTGGTGCCCCATTCCTGTTATCCCACCCCCAGGTGTGGACAGGGATGAATTTGACCTCTCCAGGCCTTTTTGGAGCTTTTTGACCAAAAGTCACCCAGGGAGAAGAGTCCATCGGCGTGGGCAGAACGTGAAAAATCACTCTGAACATTCTTTCTGACTCGTTTTGTCTGGGAATGGAAAAAAAACCCCAATGTTTTCCTGGAAGTTTTGGAAAATCAGCCATGTGTGGGAAAGCTGGAATTCCCTCTGGAGATGTCATTTCAGGGTTTAGGAATAGCAAAAGCTCAGACAAAACTGAATTTACGTCAGGCTGGGCTTGTGCCCACCCGGAGGGTGGCACGGGGCCCTCTGGCTGCTCCCAAAGTGTCCCAGATCTGTTGGAAAATGACAAAATAAGGCTGAGTGTGAGCTGGGGTCGCTGTGCTGGGGGTATTTCAGCAGGAAAACACGAAAACAGGTTGTAAAAGACAATTTTCCATCTTTAACATGGAGTTTTGTTATTAATGAAAATCTGGGATTTATCTGTGAATAACGAGGTCGAGTGGGTGACCGGGGTCTGGTTGGGAATGAGAGGAAGAGTCAAAATAAAGGGAATTTGATCCCTGGCTTCATCCCTCCGGACAACAAAGACCCTGAGGGGTTGGAGCGTGTCCAGGGAAGGGAACAGAGCTGGAAAGGGGCTGGAGAATTCCTGAGGAAGCTGGGAAAGGGGCTCAGCCTGGAGAAGAGGAGGTTCAGGGGGGACCTTGTGGCTCTGCACAACTCCCTGACAGGAGGGGGCAGCCGGGGGGGTCGGGCTCTGCTCCCAGGGAACAGGGACAGGAGCAGAGGGAACGGCCTCAGGCTGGGCCAGGGGAGGTTTAGATTGGATATTTGGGAATTTTTTCATGGAAAAGGCTGGCAAACCCCAGCACAGCTGCCTGGAAGAGTTCAAAAACCACCTGGATGTGCCCTTGAGGACACGGTTTAACGATGGCGCTGGTTGATGGTCGGACTTGGACTGAGACGACTTTTCCAGCCTTGACGATTCCACGATTCCGCGATTCGTGTTGGAAATGGGCTCATCCAAACTCCTGCAGGACCTGCCTGCACTGGGACACCCCTGAGGCCCGACCATCCCCATGTCCAAGGTTTGGCACTCATGAAATACTCAGAGCTTTCCAAGCAGGTCAACAGAAGGATCTGGGGGAAGTCTCAGGTCTGAGGCCATGCTTGACTGGCTCATTCCCACCCCTCTGGGATTGTTTTCCTTCCACTCCAGGTAAGGATGGGATAATCAATTTATGATGAAGTTTGTGCTGTCCAATATTCCCAGTAATTCAGTTTGCCAGGTTGGAAGCATCCGAGTCATTAATCACCTGTTCTGTGCTTGATACTCTTTTAATATTTAACGCCAGCAGAAGGCATTTGTTTGTTTAGCGATGTCAGGGACAAACCAGCTGTGATTTCAATCCAGCCCCGACAAGAGAGATGAAAACATCTTTTAAAACTGCTTTAAAAAGGAGTCTCTCTGTCTAAAGGAAGAGCCACGATGTAGAGGGAATAAATCAAGCCAGGCTGACACTTCAGAGATGAGAAGAGCAAAAGAGAAGAGTCCTTGTTGCTTAGTTGGTGCCCAGGACAGGTTTTTTCTAAGCTGTGTTGGTTTAAAACTGGGTTTAGATGCTTCTTCTGAGCAGAGAAAGGGCAAAACTTTATCTTATTTAGGGCCCCACATGACAAGAAGGACACGGAGGGGCTGGAGCGTATCCAGGGAAGGGAACGGAGCTGGGAAGGGCCTGGAGAATTCCTGAGGGAGCTGGGAAAGGGAAAACCAGCCTGGAGAAAAGGAGACTCAGGGGGGACCTTGTGGCTCTGCACAACTCCCTGACAGGAGGGGGCAGCCGGGGGGGGTCGGGCTCTGCTCGCAGGGAACAGGGACAGGAGGAGAGGGAACGGCCTCAGGCTGGGCCAGGGGAGGTTTAGATTGGATATCATGGAAAATTCCTTCGTGGAAAGGATTGTCCAGCCCTCCGCAGCTGCCCAGGGCAGGGGTGGAGTCCCCATCCCTGCAGGGATTTAAATCCATGTGGATATGGCACTTGGGGACACGGGGCAGTGGTGGCCTTGGCAGTGCTGGGGATGGTTGGACTCCATGATCTTCAAAGGCTTTTCCACCCTAAACAATTCCATGATTCCACAGTTCAACCGCCTTAATTAGCAAGGGAAATCCCACCCTTCCCTCGCAAGAAGATGCAGGAAGTCTTTGAGGAGCTCTTTCATTCCCGCTTCCCTTTATTCCGGGCGAAATCCAGCAAATCCCGTGGGATCAGAACAAATAATGCCGGGCCATCAAAAACGCCGTGGCACAAAGTGCTGACACTCCCGGGGACTGGTCCTGGTGCCCTGCAGGACCTCTCTGGGGACGTTTGTGCCCTCACAGTTGGGTCCTTCCAGGCTGGTGTTGGCCCCGGTCCCTCCCTGAGGACACCACGGGTTTGAGGTGAAACCACAACTCAGCTTTAATTAGCCCAGCTCAGCCTTCGTTACGGGTCGGGACCACGAGCCAAGCCCATCAGGAACTGTTTGAGGGAACCCAGGGCGATGTAGGGCGCGATAAAATCAGTGACACCCTCCAGATCCCACGGCAAACCGGGCGGGCGTGAAGGACACAGAGGGAAATTCCCGCATGGAAATGGCCCCAGACAGTTCTGTCTGGGCACGGGGTGGAGGATTTGGGCCCAAGGAAGGAGCTGATCCCAACCCTGCTCTTGTGGAAGGGGTGGAGCAGCCCCGGAGCTCAGTGATGTGTGTCCCAAACGCCCACAGCCGGATGGAGACATCCAAGGATCGTTGGTGATGATCCGTGGGAAAGAACGGGAGAAAGGGGCCATGTGGAGGTGGAAATTTTCTGGGAATGCCATTCTGGATGCTGGAGATCAGCACGGGAATGAGGCCAGAAAGTGCCCAGGGACTGGAGGGGGATCGAGACCACCCCAAACTCCTGGCCCTTCCCCAGGAAGGTCTGGAAGAACAGAGTGAGGCAAGAACGGATTTTTCCTCCAGGATGGGGAAAACTCATCCCTAAAAAGGTGCCCCCAAATCCCGGGAGGAGCCCCAGGACCCTGCACACCCCCTCAGCCGGATCAGTGCTGGAGCCAGCACTGGAGATCTCCCTTCATCCCATTTTCCCTCTCTCTGTTCCCTTTCATCCCACCCTTTATCCAAAGCCCGCTGGCTCATCCCAGGAGATCAGGGACAATCCAACACCCATTTCCACACCAAATGTGTAATTTCCTAATAAACTCGGGAACCTTTTGGGGAATTTTGTCACCCCTTTCAACCACGAGCATCTCCAAATCTTGGGCACCCCCTTTCCTTTAAGGCTGGGAAGCCAAAACTCTCCCTGCCCATGGCAGGGGGTTGGAATGAGATGGGATTTAAGGTCCTTTTCAACCCAAACATTCCACGATTCCATGATTTATTTTATTTCCTCTCCATAGAGAAGTAGGTGACATTTTAATTTCAAGGAAAAAGGGGGTTTTTGGTGATTATTTTTCCCCTTTTTGTCTCCTTTGAGGAGGTTGCCCTGGTGGTGCCCCAGAAGCTGGGTGAGGGCCGTTCCAAAGGAAACCTCTCCAAAGCAGATTTTTTTTGTCCTGGGACAAGGGAAAAAACTGTAATAAAACTCATGGAATATCGTTAACCAGATAGGTTGAACCGCAGGGAACACATCCAGAAAACAAAGGAACAGACAAACCCTGGTAGAGTTAAATGAAGCAAGAAACAGGCGCGCTTAATGTTCTCCACTTCCAATTAAAATCCCCAGGAAGAACCGTGAGAATTCCTTAATTCATCCTTAAACTCTCCTAAATATTCCCACTCCTTCTATTTTGTTCTTTTTCTGGCAGATTCCTTGTCGTATTAGCAGCCGTGTGAATTATTACATATTATTTGGAAGCCTTGATTTAACCATCCCTCTGTAATTAGTCCTGAAAATTTGGGGGTTTTACCGTTATTTATAATGGATTAAATGACTCATCTTGGATCCTTCTGGGAAAATATTCCCTGGAGATGTTTCCCCCAAAAACCATCCAAGGCGATAAAAGCCGGGAGGAGCAGGGAAAATATTTCAAATATAAATATTTCAAAGTAAAACTCACTTTGAGAAAAACCAGTTTCCCAGAGGGTTTCCCTCAGTTTGGCTTTTTTGGATTGATTAAGACACGGATAAATGAATTGGAATTGTCAAGCTCCTGTGTAAATCTCCCAGATTTATGTAAAAAAAAGAGAGATTTTCCCATTTTTCCTATTAGGGAAAAAGCTTCTCGTGATGAAATAGCCCACCTGCTGCTCCAGGCTAATCCTCCCTGTGGATTTTGACCTGTAAACACGGGGAAATTCCATCAAAACCTGCCGAGGAAAATGGTCTTTGTGCCTTTTCCCCGCTCATGTTTCCCTTGCCTGGGAATGATGAAGTTGTGGCTGAAACAAACCTGAGGAAAAACTGTTCCAACCCTATCCAAATAAAAGACGGGATTCCTGATGTCCCCACTCCCAGCTGGTGGCAACAGAGGGGGAGAATCATGGATTCGTGGAATATCCTGAATGGGAAGGGACCCTTGAGGATCATCCAGTGCAGCTCCCGGCCCTGCATGGACACCCCAACAATCCCACCCTGGGCATCCCCGGGAGCGTGGTCCAGACACTCCTGGGGCTCTGGAATAAGGAGAAGGTCCAAGTCTTTCTGCTGATCCTGCACTTGGGCGATGGAAGAGCCCAAAAATGCGAGGTGTGACATCCCTGGGGAGAGCTTTCTCTCCATCCAGGATGTGGGACACCAATTCCTGTCCAATCCAAGAGGTCTGGGGTAGGAGGGGACTTCTGGGGTGGAAATGGGAGGTCCCAACCAAGGCACTCCTGAGGTCCTGCTCATTTCAGTCATTTAGGGCTGGGAGAGATTCACTGCACCCCAAGAGCCCCAAATCCCTTGGGATTATGGACGAACCTTTTGGTCTGGAGAAAAGGAGGCTCAGGGGGGACCTTGTGGCTCTGCACAACTCCCTGACAGGAGGGGGCAGCCGGGGGGGGCCGGGCTCTGCTCGCAGGGAACAGGGACAGGAGGAGAGGGAACGGCCTCAGGCTGGGCCAGGGGAGGTTTAGATTGGATATTAGGGAAAATTCCTTCATGGAAAGGGTGGTCAGGCATTGGAACTGCCCAGGGCAGTGCTGGAGTCCCCATCCCTGGAGGGATTTCCAAGCCCTGTGGATGTGGCACTTGGGGACACGGGGCCTCAGTGGCCCTGGCAGTGCTGGGTTAACAGTTGGACTCCACGATCTTAGAGGGTTCCTAAATAATTCCATGATTTTCGACACATTCACACTCTTCTTGTCCTCCTTCCTTAAGCAAAAGGGACACAGAGGAGCAAAGATCTCTGAATTCCAAATCCGACAGAAGAGCGGAGAATCTGCCAAACCCCAGTGGTTTGTTTTGGTTTTGGGTTCTTTTGAAATTGACTTTAAATGCAGCCCACGAAGGGTCACAAAACTCAAGGAAATCCCATCTGGAAGTGCCTGATGGTTGTGGAAAGAATTCCCTCTTCATCCTTGCAAGCCGCACCTTCCACCGTGCAGATTCCCGGGATTTTCAGCATCCTGGGGGTTGCTGAGCAGCATCACAAGGCTGGAGGAGCTTCGAGGCGGTGAAAAAGGAACGGTGCCAGACGACAGCGACAACTTTTCATGATCCTAAAAGCTTAGGAAACGAATTCCAAACCCAAAGAAGGTTAAATGGGATTAGAGGCATCCTTGTCTCCGGAAGGCAGCGAGGAATAATTGAATTGTTCCTCAAAAGAGGGAGTGGATGGTGTTTAACACTTCGAACACGGGGTTCGCCCTCCTAATCCCTCTCTAGGCTCGCTGCCACTTCTTTTGGAGGGTGTCCGAGTGGAATTTGGGAGATCTCAGTCCCGGAGGAGGGGATGGCAAAGCTGGAGGGGCAAAAGGGAAGGAATGTGTGAGTCCAGAGTGACTGGAGCAGGAATAAATTTGCTCCAGTGTGCAAAAAGTCAGGATATTCCGTGTGTTCCTGATGTGTGGAGTTTAAGGAGTTTTTCGTGTGGTTTGCACCTCAGCCCCATCTGCTCTGTCCCACTTTGGGGAGGATTCAAGGAGAGGGAATAACCATTCCCAGCCTTCCCTCCCTTTCCCAACCAGCTCCCAAATCAGCCGTACACCAAGTGACAAATCCAATCCTCGTCTGCCAAGCTCGGGATGTCTCATCCCATGGTTTTACTCGTATTTTTGGAGAATACGATAAAATACGGAAGGCAGGTGCCTTTGTGCTGCACCAGGGCCTCACAGGAACTGGATAAAATTCCATCTGAACCTCGAATTTATGGTTTTTCCTCTTTTTCCTGTCTGCGTTTTACACTGCAGGACTCCTGCTGTGGCCTGAAGCCTCTACGAGATGTTTGGACAAATAAACGTCGGAGAAGAGGTTGCAAGGTGCGGATTTTCACGGAGAAAACAAGGAGAAGGTCATTGTTGGAATTTTTGAACCTCTTTTTTTTCTGTATTAGAGTGAATTTATCCAGTATTGGATTCTTTCCTGTGGAAGCACAATCCCAGCAGGTCTTGTCGCAGCCCCGTGGAAATAAATAGTCCCGGAAAACTTTGGAATTCTGGATGCTTTTCCTTGATAAATTCCTTCTATCTCTCCACAAAACTGAGCTCTGCAGGGCAGTTTGTTTTGGGGGAAAAAAGGGAATCAACTCAACCGTGGGAACACCAGGCAGATTCTGGTTGGGAATGTCTGGTTAATTTGAAGTTCGCTGGGAAAAAAATCCCTAAAAATTCTTGGCATTTGAGGTATAAGTGATGATTCTTGTTAAAAATTTATGGTGAAAAAGTTACTGGCTTCGAGTTTGGTTGTTCACAGTCGGAGCCTCTGACTTCTGAGGCCTCAAACCCTTCAGCAGAGTCGACTCCTCACTCTTGATATCAATTTATTGGTGAAATCATGGGCTCGGATTAAAACATTCCAAACTGAAGGATATGTGGAGTTATCCTCTCCTTTTCCAGCTCCACCATGCTCATCCCTCTCTCCAAAGGATCATTTTGGGTGGATGAGGATGGTTTTGATCAATCCTGAATTTCGCTGCTTCTGCTCCTTGGCTCTTCCCGGGTTCTGTAAACTGGGTGTCCAAAGCTGACAGGTTTTCCTGGCACGATTCCCACCTCCTGGAGTTCTGGGATCAAACTGGCCCTACAAGAACCTTCTGGCACATCCTGGTGCTTTTTGTGGGAAACAGGAGGTGAAGAGACAGGTTTTAATCACTGGACAAGCACTAATTGACATCAGTTGTGTCCTAATTGGCAGAGGGGAAGGATCTGGTTACGGACATTCCAGGAAGATAAAGGCTGGATTTTCCCAGCCTTTTAGAAATGACAAAGCTCCTTTTCCTCTTTGAACCTGGAAAAAATCGAACTGGAGGAGAAGAACTTGTGAGATATCAGATGATGACAACCCTAAATGCTCACCTTGGAATTCCTTCGAATCCCTGCGTTATCCATGGAGCCCAAGAGCAGGTTTGGGATATAAATAGGGCTCAGTGGGAGCTTTCAAAAGCAGCTTGTTCAGCGGAGAGGAGCTGCCAAAACCAGAGCCTTTTCCAGGGATTTCTGGGGTTTGACAAGTTCCAGGTGGGATGTGAGGACGGGAGGTCGCCCAGCAGCTGACGGAGTCACCGGAACATGAGGAGTTTGTTTCCAAGTGCCTGCTTGGCCTAATTCCCACTGAAAACATGGATTTGACTTGTCCTTGTCACAGGAAACCAAGCTGCTCCCGCTCTGGTGAGTTCTGCATGCTTGAGAAGGTTTAACAAGGAATCATGGAATGGTTTGGGGTGCAAGGGCCTTAAATCCCATCCAGTTCCCTCTGCCATGGGCAGGGACACCTCCCACTGTCCCAGGCTGCTCCAAGCCCCAGTGTCCAGCCTGGCCTTGGGCACTGCCAGGGATCCAGGGGCAGCCACAGCTTCTCTGGGAATTCCAGCCCAGCCCCTCCCCACCCTCCCAGCCAGGAATTCCTTCCCAATATCCCATCCATCCCTGCCCTCTGGCAGTGGGAAGCCATTCCCTGTGTCCTGTCATTCCATGCTTTTGTCCAAAGTCCCTCTCCGTATATAATAAAAATGGCTTAAAAAATGAAAATTTGCTTCGCCTGTGAAGGACGTGGAGTTGTCACTGGGATAATCTCCCTTACAAGATTCCCACTTTTCTGCCGAATGTGAAATCTCAGATTAGAAGGAAACACTGAAGAAATTTCGTCATCCTCATCGGGAGCAGAGGGTTCAGCTCTGGGCTCTCGGAGCTCCAGGGGGTGTGAAATAAGAGGCAATGACCTCAAGCTGTGCCGGGGAAGGCTCGGTTTGGACATCAGCAGGAATTTCCCCAGGGAAAGGGTGGTCAGGATTTGGAACTGCCCAGGGAGGTTTGGAGTCCCCAACCCTGGAGGTTTCCAAGGAATTCCTGGAGGTGGCACTGAGTGCTCCGGGCTGGGGACAAGGTGGGCATTGGGCACAGCTCGGACTCCATCTGGGAGCTCTTTTCCAGCCTCAGACATCCTGGGATTCAGTGAAATGTGCGCTTCCTTTTCTTCCCCAAGTCCTTCAATATTCGAAACGAAGTTTGACGAAAACGTGCTGAGAAATATTCTGTGGAGGTGCTTCCAAGGGAAAAAAAAAAAATCCACGTTGCAAAAGAACTGGTTACAGAATATAAAATACGGGATCATTAAGGGAAGAGCACACGGATCTCTCCTGTTTTCCTTGAGGTCCCAATCCATCAGGAAATTCCTCTGGAGGGAAGCACATTCCAAACTTTCTGCATCTGCCTGAATACAGATGGACTTACCCGTGTGCTTGGACGCTTCGCTCAGCAGGTTTCTTAATTAGAGAAGTTGTTTAAAAAAAAGGTCCTGCGGTGATTGATTTTCCATCCTTTCTTTTGGAACCGGTGGATTTGGAGCTGGTGAGAGGCAACTGCAGCTCAGCAGGTTGCAAAATATTAATTAAAGCCACACTGGTGCAAAGAGTGCCCTAAAGGGAAAGAAATCCAGGCAGGAGGAGCCACTTGTTGGTCTGAGGACAAATTCTCGTGTAAAACACCTGAAAACCACTGGGGTGATCGGGGAATAAATTCCAGGATAAATCAACCGGTCTATTGGCTTTTTCCTACGGAAGTTATCAGTGTTAGTTCCTGAACTGTGCCTGGATTTCCTACCTGAAACAGCAGGGGATGGATGCTGGAAGTCCCTAATGTCCCAGCGAGGGAAAACCAGTGGTGAAATGTCAGCCTGCATCCGTGGCGGCTCGGTCAGAAAGTCGCAGAATCGTGGAGTCGTGGAATCAGGGAATGGTGGAGTCATGGAATGGTGGAGTCACGGAATCGTGAAGTCGTGGAATTGTGGAGTCACGGAATCGTGGAGTAGTGGAATTGTGGAGTCGTGGAATCATGGAGTCACGGAATTGTGGAGTCACGGAATCGTGGAGCCATGGAATCATGGAGTCATGGAATCGTGGAATTGTGAAGTCAAGGAATCGTGGAGTCATGGAATCGTGGAGTCGTGGAATGGTGGAGTCATGGAATCGTGGAGTCACGGAATCATGGAACGGTTTAGGTTGGAAGTGACCTTAAACCCCACCTCATTCCACCCCTGCCGTGGGCAGGGAACCTTCCACTGGAGATGGTGGCCGTGAAGGATGTGGAAACCCATCACCAGTGCTGAGCTGGGCGGAGAAATCTCCGTGGGCGATACCGAACCCGCCGGAACCAAAACCTCCTTCCCACCCCCAGCCATTTGCATATTCCCTATTTCCTATTGGACAACCCGATTTCCATAAGCTTGAGCCATTATTCCGCTTTTGAGAAATTAAACCGTCGCCTTCCCAATTTTCACTCCTGTAATTTATTTTTACGAGGCGATGCTGGAAAGGGCAAAAATAATGAATATTTTGAAATATGTGGAAGGCAGAGCTGTGTGTTCCCGGAGAGCTGTGCAGGAGAGGCAGGAATAATCCTTTTTTTTGGGAAAGAAATATGAACATTCAAATATGTTTCTAGTAGCATCGCAGTGGAAACTGTGCCAGGGGAGGTTTGGGTTGGATGTCAGGGAAAGGTTCTTCCCCCAGAGGGTGGTGGGGCACTGGAATAACTTCCCAGGGAACGGGCACGGCCCCGAGGCTGCCGGAGCTCCAGGAGCGTTTGGACAGCACTGCCAGGGGTGCCCAGGGTGGGATTGATCTGGACTGGATGGTCCCTGTGTGTCTTTCGCACTCGGGATATTCCGTGATTCCATGATGCAAATCCTAATGCCATCATTATTTAGTATGATACGCTAACCTTGTTAGTGTAAAGAGTTACACGTGGACGGGGTTTCCCAAAATAAGGAATTTTGTGGAGACGGGCACAGATTTGTTGTTCCGTTGTTCCCAGTGTGAAATCCTTTGGATCTTTCCCTGGAAATGGCACAGGAAAGAATTTCAGTAATATTATTATTTAATAATAATGATGGCGTTAGGATTTGCATCATGGAATTCCATCATTAAATTGTGGTGTGGGATTTTTTAATGCTTTTTTATTTTTTACTCTTGTTCTCCAACATCAGACAGATAAAACAAAGAATTTCTTTTACAGTGAGGGTGGGAAGAGGCTTGGATGGAATTCCCAGAGAAGCTGTGGCTGCCCCTGGATCCCTGCAATTGTCCAAGGCCGGGCTGGATGGGGCTTGGAGCAGCTTGGGATGGTGGGAGGTGTCCCTGCCCATGGCAGGGGTGGCACTGGATGATCCTTAAAATCCCTCCCAACCCAAACCATTCCATGATTTTATTTTAGAATTAAAGTTCATGGATTGTGGCTTTTCCCCTTCCTGTCAGGAAGATCTGGTTGGAAAGACAAAACCATCCCATTCTGGGAAATACACGAGACAGTGAGAAGAGCCCACTAAAAAGATGGGACCTGGATTCCCTGGAAAAGCTGTCCCTTAATTAACAACATTTTAAAGCAGCGGGATGCAGACACCAGGAAGGTAAAGGGGAAACTTTTACATGGAATATTTTTATGTTTTCCCCTATTTTCCTCCAACGGCCATAGGAAAGCAAATAATGCTGTGCAAGGAGGGGAGGAGGAAGAGGGGCGCAAGGCGGCGGCGGTGGTGGGGGAACGGGAACGCGGGGAACAATATTCCCTCTGTCTGGAGCATCACCGTGAGAGCGGGTCCAGTTCTGGCATCTGCGCCCCGGAGGGGGGCGGGTAAATGGAGACGTGTGTGCGGAGCTGCGCTCGGGGGCTCTCTGCAGACACTGAAGGCATTCAGGGCTGGGGAAAAAGCGAATTCCTCGTTAGCTTGAGCACAGAGTCCGAAGGATCCAGGAAAGGGCAAAACTGTTCCTCTTCCTGAGCCGCTCGTCGAGTCAGGAATCCGATGGCTATAAATAAACACCAGCAGAGCTGCGCTGGGAGGAAAAATAGTAAGGTTGTTCTTTTTTATTTGTTTTTTTAATTATTCTTTTTTCTTTTTTTGTGATGTTGTTCTTTTTGTTTGTTTTTTTATTATTCTTTTTTCTTTTTTTGTAATGTTTTAATTTGGTTTTTTATTATTTTTTCTTTTTTTGTAATGTTCTTTTTATTTGTTTTTTTTTCTTTTTTGTAATGTTGTTATTTTTATTTTTTTATAATTTTTTTCTTTTTTCGTAATGATGTTCTTTTTATTTGGTTTTTTCAATTACTCTTCTTTCTTTTTTTGTAATGTTCTTTTTATTTGTTTTTTTTAATTATTCTTTTTTCTTTTTTTCAAGAGGATTTTGGCGTATCTCAGGAGGGGATGTAACCAAACCCTGCCGGCACCCAAACCTGTCCCAGACATCTCTCCAGAGCTGTTTGGCTTCGGATGCACAGCAGCACCTTTTCATCCAAGAGGGGCTGATCAGAGCCATCGCCCCGAAAAACTTCCTTGCGGAAAAGGTTGTCCAGCACTGGAAGAGGATGCCCAGGGCAGTGGGGGGTTCCTCGCGCCTGTGAGTGTTCAAAAACCACGAGGATGTGGTACCCGAGGGCGTGGTTAACGGTGAACCTCTCGGTGGTGGGTGATGGTTGGACTGGGCCTTGGAGGTGTTTCCCAACCTCAACGATTCCATGACTGTATCAGTCTGATCCCGGTGGTGCCTCCCAGACCCAGCCCGGGAATCCCGCTGGCACTGGCGGGTTGGGATGTGAAGCCACCAGCGTGAGCTGATTCTCCGGCTCTTTGCTTGTTCCAGGAATATTTTCTAGAGCGGCCTTGTGGTTGGGATACGAGAGGTGGAGCTTCACTCCCAGCAGATTTCCCCGGACAAACAGAACAATTCCAGAGCCTCGACACCAACCACAAAGCAAAGCACTTCCAACAGATCCCTTCCAAACCCACAGGTCGGAGATTCTCCACTTCCCCCGTGCTGTTCCCTGCAGTGCCACCCTCCTGGGACCATCCTAACGGAGGCTGAGGGATTGCCTCTGTCCCCACAAGTGGCAGCCGTGACCCGCAGGGAGCAGTGACACGATTAGCGGGTGATTTCCCCAAGACCTTTGGTTTCCAGTCATTCCTGTGTCTGCCCGTGTGCCACGGGTTGACAGGTGTCTAGGTGAATTGGATTTCAAGATCTATTGGATTGAGGAGCTAAAAGCAGTTCCCAAAGGTTTTTAATTTTATTTAACGAAGAAAAGAGCTGCTTTCAAAGTGAAGGAGGCTTTTCATAGCGACCACATTAAAATCAAAGATAATATGATTTTAAAGAAGCTTTCACTTCCATTTCCACCAGCATTTCCCAGCAGGAGCTTTGCTATTCCTGCTCCTTCCTGGAGATTCTAAACAAAAAATGAGGAGCTGTCGGGAAGGACAACGGGAGTTCGCCACAACGGAGAATTTTTGGCTCGTCTTGCATCACATTGGTGGCTCACAAATTAATTTGATTTGATTCTTGATAAAGTTCCAGGAGCTGCAACTCTCCCGTGCGGGGTTGCAGACTATCCCACAAAAGCAATGCTTCCTGCCCTGGAATAATGTACCTGCATCCCAGCTGGAATAAAAATCCTCCCAGGTGAGTCCTGGAACATGGATCCAAGCTAAAAGCTCATTACAACTTTTTACCACGGCACGAATTAGATGACAAATGTGTTAATTCCAGTTTTACACAGATTTTCTACCCAGGGTTTTATTAGATCCTGGTTTTATTTCCTCTCAGTGGGGTGAGAAGCTGTGGCTGCCCCTGCATCCCTGGAAGGGTCCAAGACCAGGTTGGACACTGGGGCTTGGAGCAGCCTGGTGGGATGAGATTGGCTTTGAAGTCCTTCCAACCCAAACCATTCCCTGACTCTAGAATTCCATGTTCAGGATATGAATTTAGCCCAGAGCCTCACGGATGTCTTTCTTCTTTAATGTCCAGGGACTTTTCCCAAAGGAAGGAATGTGGGTGCAGCTTTGCTTTTTCCCAAACAGGGAACATTTTGTCTGGGCAGGATCTTCTGGAGATCCCCGGTGTGGTGTCACAGCACAACAGGGTGCAAATTCCTTGGAAATAAGGAGTCCTCAGCGTGTTCTCAAGGTTCAGCTTTTGTAAAACCAGGTTTGAGACCAACTCAGACACAAGACTAAGATTAATTTTTCCCCCGGGGATGGAATATTTTGAATGCTGCCGAGTCCACTTCCCATTTTCCTGCATAACAAGCTTCAAAAAACACAGGAAACGAATTTAAAAATTCCTGTGAATTCCTTAAATTCTCATCCCATTTTCTAAATCTGATCACGGTGCCTTGGAGCGTGTGAGCTGCAGAAGTGATTTCGCATTTATATCCATCCATCCCTCCATCCATCCATCCATCCATCCATCCATCCATCCATCCATCCATCCATCCATCCCTCCATCCATCCATCCCTCCATCCATCCATCCATCCATCCATCCATCCCTCC
>VZTF01007187.1:36203-48273 GCA_013397755.1 Cnemophilus loriae
ATCCATCCATCCCTCCACCATCCATCCATCCTTCTTTCCTTCCTTCCTTCCTTTCTTCCTTCCGTCCGTCCGTCCGTCCGTCCTTCCGCTTCCATTTCCTGGGCATCTCCCCACATTCCATGTGGTTTTTTTCCTGTCAGATTTATCCATGCAATGGGTACAGAAGGGCAGATTCCCTCATAAATAGCTCACAAACGATGAGTAAATCCTTTGGGAGAATTGATTAGGATGACACGAAACAGAGATAATTTATCTTTATTAATTCATTTGGGGGAAAAAAAAATGAGCAGGGCTAATTTTGGGATGGTGTAAATATTCACAGCTTTGTTGGTGTAAAGAGTTACACATGGACGAGGTTTCCCAAAATAGGGAATTTTGTGGAGATGGGCACAGATTTGTTGTTCCATTGTTCCCAGTGTGAAATCCTTTGGATCTTTCCCTGGAAATGGCACAGGAAAGAATTTCAGGCCCTTTTCCCCACGGAGAATTCCCAGCACAGCCCTGCTCTGCAGCACGAAGATGTTCAAGGACCGAAGAGACACAAAAAAACCCCGAAAGCAAAAACCAGCATTAAAAAAAAATTATGAACTCCTAAAACGGGTCCATCTGCTGGCTCCTAAAAGGAAATTTATATCCTTAGGAAAAGCCACTCGGGTTTCAAAGGACATGAAGGTCGTTTATTACTTCTTGCCTTTGAGTAAAAAGTGGTTTATGGTGTCTTCCTCTTCCCACCTCCAGTTCTTCGTGGGAACGGGGTGACAGCTGATATTTACGGGCATTAATGGGATCAGGAAGGAATTGTTCTTGATCCCTCCCTTGGAAATTTGATGGGATTCTCAGTAACTTAATCGGAAAAGAGAGAAATCAGATCGGAAGAGGCAGTTGACCTCTGAAACCGCGGTGATAAAAGAACCTCTTTTATCAGATGTCATAAAAGAGATGTTCTGAGAAGGAACAACGCCGAGATTTAGGGGATGTTTTATGTTCCTGGCTCTGCCAGAGTCCCGGGGACCCGGTCAAGACATAAAGTTTGTGTTGCTCAGGTGATGATCCCCCCACTCCTCCACAATTCCCTCCTTTCTCACTCCTCGGGATTCACTCAGCTGCCTCGGGCAGTTCAGGATTTCCCTGACATCGGGTGTTTTCCACGGGGCCACACCACTCATTTTATGGCATTAATATCCTGGGAATTTTGGGAGCTGAAGGACGTGGAGGAGGACAATCGGGGCTCTGCCAGAGCTCCCGAGGACCCAGGTCAAGACAAAGTTTGTGTTGCTCAGGTGGTGATCCCCACACTCCTCCACAATTCCCTCCTTTCTCACTCCTCGGGATTCACTCAGCTGCCTCGGGCAGTTCAGGATTTCCCTGACATCGGGTGTTTTCCACGGGGCCACACCACTCATTTTATGGCATTAATATCCTGGGAATTTTGGGAGCTGATGGATGTGGAGGAGGAAAAGCGGGTGTGCAGGGTCCTGGGGCATATCCCGGGATTTGGGGGCATCTTCTTAGGGATGAGTTTCCCACCCTGGAGAGTTTCTTCCTTTCTATGGAAATCAGTTCTCGGCTCACTCTGTTCTTCCAGACCTTCCTGGGGATGGGTCGGAGGCTCCGGGGGTCTGGGATGGTCTCAATCCCCCTCCGCTCCCTGGGCACTTCCCGGCCTCATTCCCGCCCCGTGCTGGGCTGTGCTGATCTCCAGGATCCAGAGCGGGGATGGCATTCCCAGAAAATTCCCACTTCCACGTGTCCCCTTCTCCAGCCACATCCTGTTCTTTCCCAAGGAGTGTCACCAACAATCCTCAGATGGCTCCATCCGGCTGTGGGTGCTTGGCCAACCGCAAATGTGCCTCATCCTCTAATTTCTGAGAGGGAAAGTGTATTATCCCCTCATCTCGGAGCGGGGATTTGCACGGAATACTCGGAATAACTCAGGGAACAGTAGGAGGTCACTGGGAGAAGTTCTACAAAAGAATTAAAGAGAAATCTGTGGAGTTAAACACGTTTGGGACGCAGGCCAGAGGTGTCTCAAGGTGCACGGTGGCAACTCCAGGGCGTGGGATCATGGAATTACACAGTCCTGGAGCTCGGAAAACCCTCTAAGACCATCGAGCCCAACCTACAACCCCTCACTGCCAAGGCCACCACCACCCCATGTCCCCAAGGGCCACATCTGAAGCACTCCAGCACTGACTGCTGAGAGGGACCAGAGGGAAAACAACCGGGCACAAGGGAAGGGGTGGATCAGGATTGTTCTTCCACCTTAATTATGGCATTTCCTGATATTTGCTGGGCAGGATTCCAAAGCTTTCTTGGGGATTCCTTTCCGTGCCAGAGGAGCTGTGCTGAGTCAGCCCCACCCCTGCGAGAGGACCCAAACCGGGCCACAGCCGTTCCATACCCAACCACGTCCCATTAATCAGCTGCCATTTAATTAACGGAAGAGATCCCTCTAATTAAATTCCCATTAGGGCCTTGTCGGAAGCAGCGACATTTCCAGCGCTGCCGGGCAACCTTGCTGCCTTCACAGATGGCAGCGCTGCAAAATTGGCCAAATATTTTGCCCACGACTGGTTGAAGAAACCAAAACCCATCCATTCTAACGAGCTGTGGTGCAGCAGGAACGAAATTCCTGCCGGAACAGATTGTTCCTCACTCCAACATATGCTGACTCTCCAACTTACTCCCTCTTTCTGTGCACAAACATGGAAATACAGCTGAATTCAGTCCTTTGATCCGGGCCGTGAATCCACAGGTTCCCAAAGAAATCCACTAGTCGTTATGTTATTCAAATAAGCGGAATTTATTTTTTCCATTTCTGGATTTTTATTAAAACACCTTTGCAGAGGAAAGTTTTTAAAGAGTTTTTTTTGGTTCATTCATCAATAAAAAAATAGCGGCCAAAAAAAAGAAAAAAATCCCTGGGTACTCCAGCACATAGAAATTCCTCGCAATGACAAAGCTGGAGTGTAATTACTTCTCCATGTGCTGGGATGACTTTATTATGGGAATCTGCACTCATCTGGCTTGGAAATGACAAATTTCACGGCACTTTATTAGGATGTGACTGCTCCGTGACTGATGTGATAGGGACACGTGGAGCAGCCTCCTAACGCAGCTGCGCTTTGTGATCTCCCAAAAGGAGCTAAAGGAATCTAAAGGAATTTCAGGGTGTTGTGGTGCTTGTAAAGTTCCCGGCTATTGGTGTTCAAAGTGTTGCCATGGGCCTTTATAATATAATTAATTTAAAATATTAATGGGATAATACCCCATGACAGCAGCAGCTTTTCCTAGTGGTGGGTAAACACAGGGAAGAGCCATTTACTTTTGGAATGAGCTGGAAGCAGAGCTGAAGGATCAGGGCAGGAAGCATTGCTTTTGTGGGATAGTCTGGAACCCCACACAGGAGAGTTGCAGCTCCTGGAACTTTATCAAGAATCAAATCAAATTAATTTGTGAGCCACCAATGTGATGCAAGATAAGCCAAAAATTCTCCGTTGTGGCGAACTCCCGTTGTCCTTCCCGACAGCTCCTCATTTTTTGTTTAGAATCTCCAGGAAGGAGCAGGAATAGCAAAGCTCCTGCTGGGAAATGCTGGTGGAAATGGAAGTGAAAGCTTCTTTAAAATCATATTATCCCTAAAAACCGATCTGAGCCTTCCCTGGTGCAGCTTGAGCTCGTTTCCTCAACTGGGGCCCTTCGGAGCAAGAGGAGCAAGAGGAACAAGGAAGTGAAAACTTGGAGGCATCCAAAGGGATGAGCCCTGGGATTGTCACTGCTCCCATCCCACAGGGATAAACACTGGGATTGTCACTGCTCCCATCCCAAAGGGATTTAGTGGTGAACGTGGTGGTGCTGGCTGGTGGTTGGTGCCCTTAAAGGACTTTTCCAGCCTTAACAATTCCATGATTCAGTTCAAAGGTGAGTTTAGCTGGAATGCCCCTTCGGACATCACTGGGTGGTGAGTTCAGTGGCGGTGCTTCCTGGGAACGAGGAATCCCCGGCCCTACCCTGGGCTGTGCCCTGTTCCTTTCCCCGGGGATGGGGTGGAAGGAAGAATTAGGGCAGCAGAAGAATTAGGGATGAAAAGATTTAGGTTAAACCAGGAAAAGTCAGGCTTCCCAAAAAATTTGTGGGCACCCCATCCCTGGAAGTGTCCAAGGCCAGGCTGGACGGGGCTTGGAGCGACCTGGGATGGTGGAAGCTGTCCCTGCCTGTGGAAAGGGGGTGAGACCGGATGGGCTTTAGGATCCCTTTCCTCATGAACCGTTCCATGATTCCCTGTTTCTATTTCATTCTCCAGCCCCACACGGAGCAGGACATCCACCGGAACAGCCCCCAGGGGTTTGCGATTCAAGCAGAACAAAGACTCTGCATGGAGCAGACACAAACCCTTTTATTATCCCAACTCTGCTCCGGGGGAATCCATCCCTCACTCAATTGAAATTTCCATTTCAGCTGCACCTGTAAAAGAGCGTTGGCATCCTCATTATTCAATTAGACAGAGACAGCAGCAATAAAATATTCTTATTTTTGCAGCAGAAGCTGAATGATATTTCCTTGAATACCTGCAGCCATATTCCCTAATTGCTGCCTCGTATATCCTAACTGTATTATTCCTGATTTCCAAGTGTAAATAAATGTACTGCTTGGGATGATCATATTTCACACCAATTTATTTGAATGACATTAATGAGCTCTCTCCACCACTGAGACCTTGCTTGGAGAGCTGGGCTCTGTTTTCCCTGCCCATAATTTAATATAAAAAGGGTTCCCACCATCATGAATTAAATATAAATAAATAAATAAGCAGCGGCTCTGGGGATGCCTGAAAGGATTTAATTTTTGGTTATTTGCATTCCTGTTCGGAGCCTGCAACAACATTTTAAAAAACATAACAATTTTATTTAAAAAATGGAGACTTGGAAGCGATCTTGACAAATCTGAAGGTTAAAACTGAAAACAAGACCCACTTTGCTGGGTCTTGGTAACAACAGCTTTGCTGCTGGAATTCTCCAGTCAAATCCTGGAAGGCACAGAAGTGGCATCGGAATGGTTTAAAAAAGGACAGAAATCAAAGGAGGGAGAGATGGCTGCACGTTCTTGATGTTCCTAAATATCAATGAAGTTTCATTTACCCAATGATAAATATCTCGATATTTCTGAAATATTCCAAAGTCACGTTCGCTGGATCGTCTTAACGGAAATTCCCATTCTGTTCGCCTCCCAGTTTACACCATTCCCTTGGAATTCCTCTGGAATCACCCTCCACCATTCCCCATTCCATGGAAAAATATCTCCAGAGCTACGTGAGCCGACAGCTCTCTGTCATCTTCTTCTCTGATGTTCTGGTGCCACCTCGATGGTGGAGCCAAACAAACCAAAGGTGGGGCAAAAAAAAGGCTCCAGATTTAGGAGTGGTGCAGAAACTGGAGAGCCTGGATTAGGAAAGAGCTTTTCTGCATTTGGGAAAGGGTTCTCCTGGATTTGGGAAAGGGTATTTTCTGGGTTTAGGAAAGGGTTTTCCTGGATTTGGGAAAGGGTTTTCCTGGATTTGGGAAAGGGTTTTTCTGGATTTGGGAAAGGGTTTTTCTGTGTTTNGTTTAGGAAAGGGTTTTCCTGGATTTGGGAAAGGGTATTTCTATGATCACTCCAGATACAATCTAGGAACTGGCTGAGACTCAAAGGGTTTTCCTGGATTTGGGAAAGGGTATTTTCTGGGTTTAGGAAAGGGTATTTTCTGGGTTTAGGAAAGGGTTTTCCTGGATTTGGGAAAGGGTTTTTCTGGATTTGGGAAAGGGTTTTTCTGGGTTTAGGAAAGGGTATCTTCTGGATTTGGGAAAGGGTTTCTCTGTGATCACTCGAGATACGATCCAGGAGGTGGCTGGGACACGCATGGGAGATGCAGGGTTTGGGGTTCAGTTCTTGTGCCGATTTCAGTGGAGCTTTGTGCCTTCGTCTCAGTCATTTTTAGGTGCATAAATAGGGTTTTTTAGGTGCATGAATAGGTTTTTAGGGCAAAAATAGGGGGGTTTAGGGGCATAAATGGGTTTTTAAGTGCATGAATGGGTTTTTAGGTGCATAAATGTGTTTTTAGGTACATAAATAGACATCCTTGAGGGCCAGGGCCTTGAAGACCTCAGTGGAAGGGGGTTTAGGACTGGAAGGATGAATTTCCCTCTAAAAGGACCTTTTTATGTGCGTTATCCGTGGGTGAAACACTGGTTGGTCCTTAGCCTGAATCCCTGGCTGCCAAATTCTTGGATGCTGGGGTGACTCAGGATCACTCCTTTCTTCCCTGTCTCTGAGGAGTGTGATGACAAATAACGAAATTGGAAATAATTCAATAGTTACATTGGAAAGCATCCATATTTTATATTAATCAGTGCCTGTAATTAACACCGAGAGGCAGATTGGCCCTGAGGGGTGACATTTCAAATCCAGCATTTTTCCCCATTCATATTCCCTCTGGAAGACCCTCTGTGGGAATGCTGCTGCTTTTGGAAGGGTCCTTGTGGCCACGTGCTGGTGGCACCAATGTCTCGGTGACCTCCAGCCTGTGCTCTGCTCCATCCAACCTGCCTTGGACACTTCCAGGGAGGAGGTGGCTACGGTTTCTCCAGGAATTCCATCCCAGCCCCTCACCGCTCTCACAGGGAAGAATCCCTTCCCAGTATCCAATTTAAACCTTCCCTCCTTCACCTTAATCCATTCCCCCTTTTCCTATCAAACCTTTGCACCCAAACCCGACAGATCCTACCTGGATGTCACTGCCCAGACTCTGGATATCCACCAAAATTTATCAGCATAAATAAAAATGCATCTTCCCAGACCTGCCCTTCCTTTACGGAATTAAGATCCTTTACGGAATTAAGATCCTCCGTGGAATTAAGATCCTTTATGGAATTAAGATTTTTCATGAAATTAAGATCCTTCATGGGATTAAGATCCTTCATGGGATTAAGAGCCTTTATAAGGAATTAAGATCCTTTATGGAATTAAGGTCTTTCATGGAATTAAGATCCATTATGGGATTAAGACCCTTCGTGGAATTAAGACCCTCTATGGAATTAAGATCCTTCATGGAATGCAGATCCTTTAAGGAATTAAGATCTCTTCATGAAATTAAGACCCTTCATGGAATTAAGATCCTTTAAGCAATGAAGACCCTTCATGGAATTAAGATCCTTTATGGAATTAAGGTCTTTCATGAAATTAAGATCCTTTGTGGAATTAAAATCCCTTCATGGAATTAAGATCCTTCATGGAATTTAGATCCTTCATGGAATTTAGATCCTTCCTGGATCCGCAGGGCTGCTCCTCTACCGTCATTCCTCCCGACGTTCCTGCAGAGTTTCCGCATCAACATTCCGGTGCCACCAGCTGCCCGCTGAAGCAGAGTTTATCCTCCACTTGATATTCCAGGAGCGCTTCTCCTTCCTTCGAGCGGCACAGTGCCACTCGTCCATCGCGGAGCGAGCAGAACTCCGAGGAGCGGTCGGAGCCATCCCTCCATCCCACGCATGAAGGGTTCCCCAGCCGTCGTTTCCCACGTTGTTACGGTTCCATGAACCACCCTGGCACCCTCGTTATGCTCCCGAATTCGATCCCGCTCCACTGCTCTCTGCAAAGGGACGATTCCGGAGGCTGTTGCATTAACAAAGAGGAGTTTGTGACAGGAGGTTGGGAACGGCTGGGATACAACATCAGCTGGAAAACATCCGGACGACTGATTCATTGCTGGAGATGCTCATTCACAGGTGAGAGGATCCATAAAGCTTTAAAATCAGATTTATTATGGGAGGTGGATTTATCTTCCTCAGGAACTGGGATTGCAGCTCTCTTCCCTCTCTTTATGAGGCATTTAATTAATCAGCCTCAATAAACGCGTTGAAAACTCACATTAAGGTCTGCATTAGTCTTGGTGCTTGCTCCGTTACAGATGTTTGGGAGGGCTGACGGGCTCATTCCAGGGATGAGGCCTCCCAGCAGAGCCAGGAGCACCCAGAATTTGGGAAAAGGGAAAAACCCCAATGGGATTATCTTTAACATAAAGGGAGACACTCCGCTCGCTTCTGTGTAGTGGAAAGCGGAGCTGTGGATGTGGATTTCTGGGATGGAGGCAGATGGAGAGGTGAGGCCACCAACAGCACAGGGTGGGGCTGCTTTTCCTTAAAATAGAATCATAGAATGGTTTGGGATGGAAGAGACCTTAAAGCCCATCCAGAATGGCAGAGGGCAGGGTTAGATGGGATATTGGGAAGGAATTCCTGGCTGGGAGGGACTGGCACATGGTGCCCAGAGAAACTGTGGCTGCCCCTGGATCCTTGGGATTTTCCAAGGCCGGGTTGGATGGGGCTTGGAGCAGCCTGGGACAGTGGGAGATGTCCCTGCCATGGCTGGGGATGGGACTGGATGGGATTTAAGGTCCCTTCCAACCCAAACCATTCCGTGATTCCTTGGAAGGAGGTGCAGACAAGGCAGAGTTCACCAACTCCATAAGCCAATCCTACAAAATTCCATATTTACCATTCAATTCCATCGTCCCAGGATTTGCTGCTCTGAATGCGGATTGGTGATCTGTAAATCAAATCACGGAAATCCTCAGGGGGGACGTGGCGACTCCTTCATAAACCAAAAAAAACTATCAGAAAATAACTTCTGAGGGCAAATTCTCCTTGTGCTTCCCGGACTCGATCCCATTCCAAATTTTCTCCCCACATTTCCCAGGTGCTGCCTTGTCCACGTGAAACGAAAAGCTGTTAAATGCAACCTGCCACGATTCCCAGCCACGGAGCTCTGCCTGTTCTCATCCTCGGGGGTGAAAGGCAGGGAGGGATGTGGAAAATCAGCCCCTGGATGAGGAGGGAGAAGCTGCTCCCTGGAGCATCCTTGGAATGTTCCGGAGTGGCTTCCGTGGCTGGGCAAATCCTCCCACTCCTGGAGCTCTCGGGGCTGGAATCGCTGCTCTCGTTTCAGGCTCAGCAAACCACGCTTAATCCACCCCCCAGCTCTGGGAGAGTTTAGGGCTCCCTGGGCAGGGAAAGGACATCCAAGGGAAGAGAAAGCTGCTGATGGATGAATTTGAAAGGAATATTTTCCCAGGTTTCAGGGGCAGGGAAAGAATCCTTGGTTCGTGCTGTCGGGCACGGCGTTATCAAGAGGAAAACTTCAGCTGCCAGGTAGAAAATAGCAGAATTTGCATTAAATTAGTGGGATAAATCTTAATTTCAATCAATCAGGAATATGATTTAAAGGTTTTCCATAGGAATACGAGTCCTGATTGATCTCAGTCAGTCAAGAACAGGATTTAAAGGTTTTCCCATGTCCTGCAGTCCATGCACAATACAAAGAATAACAAATCACACACAACCATGTCACATTCGGGTACCCGATCCCTAAATTATCGGAAAAAACCCAGAATATTCCAGCGTATCCAGGAATTTATTCCTATCCAAACAGAATTTAAGGAAGGTGAAAATTCCATGTGCTGGGGTCCCTTTAAATGGCAGCACACCTTGACAGGTCCCCAAAAAGCCTCGTGGTGGGACTCAGCAGCTTTTTAGGTGGCAGAATCCAACCAGGTGCAAACGGATAAAGCTTCCCTGAAGTCTGAGATAATCCTGAGTCCATTCTAGAGCAGGACTTGGACCATAATTTATCAAAAACTGGGAATACTCAATAATTTTGATTGTGCTGAGTATTCCACTCCTTGTTCAAAGACCAAAACCCTCCCGTTTTCAAAAATTAAAGATTCACAAAGTCTTAGACCCGGAACAAGCCCATCTGGAAATGGAAAATTTTGGAAAATTTGGAAAATTTTGGAACATTTTGGAAAATTTTCCTCATGGTTTTCCAGAGGTGGAGAAGAGGCTCAGCTGCCTCTGCACTGCAGCTCCCGTGGAAAAACACGAGGGAATCTCCCGTTTCATTCACTGCATCGTGCGAAGCATCCTGGTCCTCGGGGAAGTAGGAAGGAAGGGTAAAAACAGAAAATAAATTTTAAAAAACCCCCAGAACTCCGTGGTTTTTTTGCCAGGAATAGAAGGAATAAAGGAGAAAGGGAAAGGGAGGATCTACAACCTCATTGTGGCTGGGGAGAAGCAAAGGAGATTATCCAAGTGTTTGGGCTTGGTTAAACATCCGGGAAGGAAAATAATCGGACACCTGGAGAATAATTGGACAAAATTCCAGGAAGGATAAGAATTGGACATGTCTGGAGCTGGTGGTAAAAGAACTCTGCTAAGAGTGGGAAGGAATTGGAAAATATTTCAGAGATTTTAGGGAAGGGATATTTCCCAGTGCCACGAGGTTACATGGAAATACAACAGGAACTGTGTGTAAAACTCACTGGGATGAACAACCGACTAGCTGAAATAATTCCTGCAGCCAGGAAAGCTCCATTCCCTGTTCCCACATCACTGGCACGGGATTCCAGCCTTTTTATACTCTGGATTCCCGGCAGCCTCTTGAGTTCCTCACGTGATTTCAGCGAAATTCCACTAAATTTGACATTGGCCGCTCTCATCTCCTGAATATTCTTCCTTGGAAAGAAGAACAGGAATAAGCAAAGCAAGTTAGGCAAGTGTTTGGGCTTGGCTAAACTTCCAGGAAGTAAAATATTTAGACAAAATTCCAGGAAGGATAAGAATTGGACATGTCTGGAGCTGGTGGTAAAAGAACTCTGCTAAGAGTGGGAAGGAATTGGAAAATATTTCAGGGATTTTAGGGAACAGATGCCACAAGGTTATGCGGAAATACATCAGGAACTGTGTGTTCCCAGGGCTGCAGCACTCCCCTCTTGAGTTCCTCACGTGGTTTCAGTGAAATTCCACTAAATTTGACACTGGCTGCTCTTACCTCCTGAATATTCTTCCTCGGAAAGATTAGGAAGACCCCGGCTTTATCCTCGTGCCGTGAGAAAGCTCCAATCCCATCTTGCCCGATAATTGCTGGGTATCATTTCCTGCCAGTTGCCCTCCTTGCTTTTGATCCCTTTGTCTGCTCATCCCATTACTCATTTTCTCCCTCAGGAGCAGAAAAGTCCAGTTTAATTTCATTTCTACGCAGCTGATACCTGACTTGATTTCTTATTCCCTAAAATGCCGCCCGTCCGAGCTCTCCATGACCTTCCACGACCTCCCCCCATTAGGAAGAGAATGCATCTAAATTTTGAAAAATCCTGCTCTTTTGTGCTGCTGACCCTCACTCTGCACTCCTGATTCGCACTTGTTCGGAACAAGGGGCTTTGTCTCGGGCAGCAAAAGCTGCCTAAGTTCCACCTGGGATGAGTTCATCCTTTGGGAGGCGGATTTGTCAGGGCAGCTGCTGTGGCCTTGGCAAGATTGCTCTGGGTAGAAACTGCCTCAGATGGATTTCCCAGGAAGTTTTCACAGAATCCTGGGATGGTTTGGGTGGGAAGGGACCTTGACGCTCATCCAGTGCCACCCCTGCCATGAGCAGGGACACCTCCCACCATCCCAGGCTGCTCCAAGCCCCAGGGTCCAGCCTGGCCTTGGACACTGCCAGGGATCCAGGGGCAGCCACAGCAAATCTGGGAATTCCAGCCCAGCCAGGAATTCCTTCCCAATATCCCACCCAAATCTCCCCTTTCCCAGTGGGAAGCCATTCCCTGTGTCCTGTCCCTCCATGCCTTGTCCCCAGTCCCTCTCCAGCTCTCCTGGAGCCCCTTTAGGCCCTGCAAGGGGCTCTGAGCCCTCCCTGGAGCCTTCTCCTCTCCAGGTGAACATTCCCAACTCTCCCAGCCTGGCTCCAGAGCAACCCTGGGAGCGTCTCCGTGGCCTCCTCTGATCCTCCACTCCAGCAGATCCATGTCCTTCCGATCATCTCAGCGCAATTCCACTCCGTTTATTTGGCAGCTGAGGGTGTCCAGACATCTGCAGACTCCAGCTTTTGGGTCGTGGACATTTGTCGGCTCGGAAGCTCGGGAGACCCAAGCAGGACCACAGAAAAAGCAACATTTCATCCTCGAGAAAAAAACTTGGGAAAAAAAATCACCTGCCCTGTGGGATTTGAAGGAAATCCCCCCCGGGAACGCCCTGATTGAAAT
>VZTF01007189.1:0-10296 GCA_013397755.1 Cnemophilus loriae
GTCTAATTCCCTCTGTCTCCACAACAGCTATCCCAAAAGCCCAGTGGTGCCCTTTTGGGTCCTTGAAATACCTTCTCCTGAGGTAATCTATGCTATGGATGCCCGAGGCCTCTGGGCCAGTCACAATGTGGTGTTTTTGCCATTTGTTCCCAGTCAGGCTCACTTTGGCTTCCAGTACAGTCAGCTGTTGGGATCCCCCTGTCACCCCAGAAACAGAGATGGATTCTGCCCCTACATATCTCAATGGCATCAGGGTACATTGTGTGACAGTGTCAACTAAAGCCTTATACTCTTATGGGTCTGATGTGCCAGACCATCGGTTCCACACAGTCTAGTAGATCTGATTGTCTCTTTCCTCCACCTGGATGGAGGCAGGATCCCTCTATTCCTGGTCATAGTACTCGTTACTCACTTCTTGTAAATATGACCTGGAGGTCCCGTCCAGAGGATCGGAAGTAACATCAGCCCTCCTATTCTGTCTGAGGACTTTCCCATGGGAAACTGGAGCACCATTTATCCTTGAAGAATTTCCCATGGGGGTTGTTCTTCCTCTCAACTCATATACCCTTGCTCCTNGTTGTTCTTCCTTTCAACTCACATACTTGTGCTCCTAGGGCACAGGTGGGTTTTCCATCCCACTTCCTCATACCCTCTCCACGGTCATGCAGATAAAAATCACAGGTTACCTTGTCGTGTGGATCCTCTCTCGAGCAGGGAGGCACTTGCTCCCAATAGCAGAGACATCGGTCTGTACTGGCGGGGAATGGGACATTTCCTCTTTAAATTGCTGGAGGTCCTTGGACAGTCTTTCCATGGACGAGATGCAGGCCCGTAGGGGGAAAGAGAGACTTTCTTTATATTGCTGGAGTTGAACAACCAAATTATCCACCGTTTGTTCTCCTTCTTTCCATGACGTCACTGATGAGTTGGCATACGATGATGGCATGCTCCACAAGAACTTCCACCACATGGGTTGTGTACACTGGACTTCATCTGGATCTATAGGAGACTGCTCGTTACTTGAATCCTTATAGAGTACCTCCAACACAGTTAATTCTCTCAGGTACTGGGTACCTTTCTCCATGGTGTTCCACTTGCCTTGGTGCACTGATAGATTGTCCTGGAAAAGATACTTTCCCCTCACACTTGACAGGAGTTGCCTCCAGAGNAAGTGGCTACGGTGCCTGTTGGTCTGCTTTCCTCCTCCTCCCCCTGAGGGTGCTGTCTAGTGACGAGCAGTGTCCAATAAATAGTAGCCAGGGCCCAGCACATTGCATAACTTCGCGCTTCTCTGGAACTGCCACAACATTTTTCTTTCAAATATTCTGTCACTTTATCAGGGTCCTGTAGTTGTTCAGGGGTGAACCTCCAAACTATTGGAGCAGAATAATCCTTTGAAAGCTGGCCCATTTCCTCTCACATTCCATGCCACTCATGACTATCCACCCTTGGGACAGATCTCTGAAAAACCTTCCTAGAAATCTTTCTTGACTCTAAACATAGTGTGGACCACACTGAAGAGACCTGGCAGACTTAGCAACAAGAACATGCTTTCCTTAACATCCAGATGGAATTCAAAATTCTCAAAAGCTGCTGTAACAGGCCTGAAGGAGGAAAAGGGGGTGAAAAGCTGGGGAAAATCATCTTCCCCTGTTCCCCCCACACACTGGATACAATTCTTAATGAATTCCCAGAGGCAGCACCCGAAGTAAGGGCAGAAGAACAACACTGAATACACATCACAAATGATCCCCATTGCCCTTGATGTTATCGTGTCATAAACTGATATCCCACAGTACAGCAACAAAGTAATCCTGATCCCTCTCCCTGCTCTGAAAAAGAGCACCATGAGAAGCACATACAGGAATATATATAGGGTTAGGTACCACACCCACATAAACAGATCAAGCAACATTGTGACCAGTGGCTCCGTACCTAATACAACAAATACTTTGATCAAATTTGTTTCCAACCTGCTCTGGGTCACTCTCCCTCACTCCCCACTCTCCCCCCCAGAGGAGAATTGGAGACATAAAAAAGGCAAAGATCACAGGTTGAGATAAGAACAATTTACCAGAAACAGCAATGAGATAAGAAAACCAACAGTAACAGCAACAATACTAATAGCAGTGTACAAGATAGGTGAATGATTCACACGGGATTGCTCACCGGGGAACCTGAACTGCACATTCCACACACCCTGGCCAAATCGGAAGGGTACCCACCCCACTCCTCCCCCCTGCGCATGGCATGAGGTGGTATTAAATAACCCGAAGGTCCTGGCTGTGTCCATCCTGGATGCTGCAAAAATTAACTGTGTCCTGGCCAGAACCAGGGCAGTAGCTTACAAGTGCTTAAAAGAATATCAGCAACAGAAAGATATGCAAAAAGCTCGATAGCCTAATTTCCTATTGTGATGAATAAATTCTGTAACATCCACAAATAGTAAAAGACCTATGAGCATTTAACAGCTCTCCAATTACAAAGATCTAGCTTACAAGACATACTATTTTATTATTTAATGATCCATCACAAACAGAAAACAAAAGAATTTTTTAATGTCTGATATGTGTATATGAAATCATTCTGCAGTAACATTTAATGAATATTTCTGAAAGGAAAGAAAATAAATTACTGAAATTGATCAAAGACCTGTTTGCAAACTGGAAAAAAACCCAGTTAAAAGTGGCACACGATGAACTGACTACTATTTTTTTCTTTCTTTACTAAAAGTTATGAGAAAACAGATTGAGAATGCTGTCTATGCAGAGGAAACTGAGCCACACATTTACTCCAGACTAGCTTTCCCTTCCCATCCTTTTAGTGGATGAAAAACTGAACATGAGATGTCAGTATGTGCTGGCAGCCCAGAAAGCCAACCTTATCTTGGGCTGCATCAAAAGCAGTGTGGCCAGCAGGTCGAGGGAGGTGATTCTCTCCCTCTACTCTGCTCTCATGAGACCCCATCTGGAGTCCTCAGCACAGGAAAGACATGGGCCTGTGGGAGAAGGTCTAGAGGAGGGCCATGAAGATGATCAGAGGGCTGGAGCACCTCTCCTGTGAAGACAGGCTGAGAGTGTTGGGGTCGTTCAGCCTGGAGAAAACTCCAGGAAGACCTCATTGTGACCTTTCAGTACTTAAAGGGGGCTTATAAAAAAGATGGGGACAAACTTTTTAGTAGGGCCTGTTGCAATAGGACAAGGGGTAGTGGTTTTAAACTAAAAGAGGGTAGATATAAGAAAGACTATAAGGAAGAAATAAGAAACTAGATATAAGAATTTTTTTTATGATGAGGGTGGTGAAACACTGGCATAGGTTGCCCAGAGAGATGATAGATGCCCCATCCCTGGAAACATTCAAGGTCAGACTGGACAGGGCTCTGAGCAACCTGATCTTGTAGAAGATGTCCCTGCTCATTGCAGGGGGGTTGGATGAGATGACTTTTGGATGTCCCTTTCAACTAAAACCATTCTATGATTTCCCCAGTAATGCAAAACAGAAATGATTATGTGCTGTAATAATTATTTGATCTGTAAGTAGCAAAGTCATTCTTGAATATACTATCTCTAACACTTAGCCTGGTCAATTTAGCATTGCAAAGGTGGCCTGTTACTGTGAAGCTTAAGTAACTGAGATAAATGCTGCAGTACTTCAACTACTTTAGGATCAAAGAACACCTAAAATAACATCGTTTTTTCTTTAACATAAAATGATGTTAGCTTTTAGTTCCACTTCTAGCAATTAACAGCAATACTTTCTCAGCTATACTTCATGCAAAATGTTTTATAAAAACAGCTTGCTACAGGAGAGGAAAAGGTTACAGGTTTGTTTTTTAAAGAGCGCTTAAAAATACTGAGAAGTATCACTAGAAAAGCTTTAACATTGTTTTTGCCTTTGTCCTACACTAGACAGCTTGACATGAAAGAAGGGACTACATGATACTCAGTTATTCATGAATAAATAATATAGGTTACAGATTAGCCATGCTAGATAACCACACTAGCTGCATACAGAACCATGAAATATAAACACCATTTCAACACAAAGTCAACTTGTATCCAAAGTGCTGCTTCCAAATCAGCATGTTGTTCTCCAAAGAGCCCAAAAGCAGGATTTACTCAGCAGCACAGTAAAGAGGCACTTCATTGCATCTTGTAGCACATACCTCCTACCTTCTGCTAGCCTGTAATTTAGGTATGGACATGAAATAAAAAAAGGACCAAAAAGGTCTATACTATAAAAGAAAAAAATTTTCATCATAGACATTCCATACTTTGTTGTTTTTAGGCCCTGAACATTTTGCCATGGGAAGTGGTCAAATCACCATCCCTAGAGGTATTTAAAAGACATGTAGATGTGGGACTTAGGGGCATGGTTTAGTGGTGGACTTGGAAGTGTTGGTTTAATGGTTGGACTCTATGATCTTAGAAGGCTTTTCCAACCTAAATGATTTTACAATTTGAGATAAAGCATGCCTTTGTCAAAGTTTCAACACATTCATACATCATTCTTCAAATTCCCAGTAGATGCCTCTTCATGTTTCACTCATTTGTCTCAGAAATTTTAAAAAAAACTTGGGAGCTTTTGAGTTGACATTCAGGCTATTGCTGAAACTTTTTTAAGGGGAGGGAGGGAGGGAGGGAGGGAAGAGAGGAGGAAGAGAAAAAAAAAGATACAAAGATGTCTTCTGAAAACTCATTTGTTACACAGGCAAAAAAAAAAAATCACAGACTTCTGAATCCTAATATGAATTTCACAAAGGCAAATCTTAAAATCAGGGAAAATACCACTCATATTTTGAATGTTTTCAAAATTCCTATTTCACCTTTCTAAAAAAATCTCTTTAGGATTAAAATATAAAATTCGGTAAGGAATCCAGCTACTCTGATTTTGTAAGAATAAAGAAACTACATTTTAGCATTAATCTAATCAACACAAAACAGCACATCTGAAGTAGACAAACTAGCTCCCTAATAACATATTTCAATACAATGAAAAGTATCATAAACTAGAGACCTTCACATGACAAAAAACTATGCTGTAACACTAAATCTTCAGCAATAAATGAAGTTTCTAAAAGCCAAACATGAGTAGCTAAGGTCCAAGAGAATTTCTGTACCAAAGTGAATTAACATTACTTCACTCTCACAAAGGACATTTTAATTTTCACCAATGAAAGTGTAAATGAAACTAGAAATATTTACTGTTGCAGCAGACTGCAGTACATGACAATGATTTCAGTGTACGTTATGTGAGTTTTCTTTCAGCAAATAAGGAATTAGTTACAGATCAAATAAACATTTTATCTTACTAAATATAATTATCTGAACTACAGAAGAAGGTGCTGTGTCTCTATAGCTGCTTCAATTTGCTTAGTTGTGGCACATTGTTTAGAGGACAAGATCAGCTGTTTGCATTATTGTATTTTAATAGATTCCCAACTTGTACTGAACGAGAGCTCAAAAAAACCCCAAAACAAAAACACACAAAAAACCAAACAACAAACCAACCATAAAACCCCCTACATGTATAAAAAATGGAGTGACAGCTACAGAGAACCTAGCAAACTCTCAGTTTTCTATGGGACTGAATTACAGGATGTCTGGAAGAGCTGTAATGAAAAAAGTAACCTGTACTCATCTCTTAGCTATCGTTTGTAAATCAGCTAACAATATTTATCACTTCCTTCTTTTGGGAGAGGTGACCTCAGAAGCTTCAGTAGTTCTACAGAATAACCTCCCTTTTGCTATGGCTTTGACCGGTCCTACTGCAATACTGTTTTTAACCTAACACAGCAAAGTATTTTGTTTCAGTAAGTATTTTTTATTCCTATAGCAACAGGCTATTGCTCTATTCTAAATGGAGGAACATGATTCCCTTTCCCAATCATGTTTCTGAAGGGTTTCCAAATAAATTATAGATGCTCATTTTGTTCTAGTGCTCCTGTTCCTCTAAGGACACCGGATCTGTCATGCACATATTTTAGCACATACCCCTTAAAACCTATCTTGACCTCGAAATACAGAAATAGTTATATATACACAGAAGATACAAATGGAAGAACCATTGGTGGAAAAAAAGAGCAACCAGCCCACATACATAAACTACCCTTTAATTAGGCCAAATGAAAAAAAAGTTAATTTTGTTCAAACATTGAGAATGGGATTGAGGTGTGCTGTTTGTTTTGGGGCAGCTGGACATTCCCACGACTGCATGACTACACCCATACTGCAGCAACAACACAAAACTTTTGTCTATGGTTGTTACAACCATTCCACTATCCTGAAAGCAGGATTCACATAAATATATAACAATGTCTTAGAAACACTAAAGTAATCAATCCATCACTATCTAAATCTGCCTGAAAATCTCTCTCCTATGAGTAAAGGTTCTGCAATCTACACTTAAAAATTATTAATGGCAGCTCCTTACATGCAAGGCTTCTTTAATAGAATTTACATAGTGTTAAGCCATATCCACCAGTGTTTAATATTAGAAGTGAAATTATAAAAAAAACCTCTCAAAACTAAGTTATCAATGCAGTTCTCAGTGACTTTTCTGAGAAAGAAGCTATTTTTAGGGAAACATGTTCTTAGGCTAATTCAGACTATTTTATTTATTTATTTTAAACTCAACACTAATTATTTTATCCTGTTGCAATAAAAAGGAAGGACATTATCAGCTTTAAATTTACTGGCTTTCCTTTGCCTTTCTCTTACACTTCATGTAGTTTCACAATTATACTTTACAGACCCCATATTGCTTTTCTCTGCTTGCTGTCATGACAAAATCTCACACAAATGTCATGGGAAATAAATTTTATCAGAAGTAAAAATTTTATTAAAAGCACTTCCAAATGCATAAAGTACCTAAGTTTTGCTAACTTATCATTAGAACAACAGAGAACAAAAAAAAATCTTTGAAAATTAATCTATAGTTTTATTTTAAATTTTAAATCATGGAGATTTTACCTCATGGAGACAAAGCCATTTACATAGTGTTAGAATAAAAGAGTACAATCAGACACAAAACCAAAATACAAACCCTAATGAATCATGTCTAACAAAGCATAGAAATGGTGCATGCTGAGGTTTGTGCACATAAGATCCCTACCCTAGAGACATTATCATCCCTTTTGTCTGACATCTCAACTGCAAAATCTCAAGGGAGTCACGAATATATGTGCCACTGTAATCACTTAGTTACTTTTTGCATGCAAATAAATATTAGATTACCTGCAGTGTTTGCCACCGTTGCACTTAGCAACGTTGGATGATTTACAATTTTGATGCACACCAATGCAAAGCTGGATTTTTAGGACCAATGTTTGATATACTAGAAATACTTGCACAATATATTCTTTCTAGGCAGACAGAATGTTCCTTGCCTTGAAATCTTTACAGCCTAATGCCTGCAAAATTCAGAAGATTTAGCACACACTCATGGGGGGGGGGGGAAGGGCTGAATGATCACCTAGTCTATCCCACCTTCCTCAAGGCAAGACCTCCTAGGTAATCCTGACAGATATCTGTCTTGTCATGCTTAACTTGCTTTCATGCAGCTATTCAGGTATGTAGAAAGAGAAATGTGCATACACACAAGCCTTCAGATTCAACAGATGGAAGAATACAACACTGAATATCTACTGACTTTATTAGGATGCCATGGCAAGGTCCATCTGAAAAAAAAATGTGATTACAGGAATATGGCCCAAAATACACAATCTGAGAGAGAAATAAAATATGTTATTGTGGCAAGTATATATACAGATATACAAATACGCATTAAAATACAAATGTTAACTAGGAAAATTACTCTTTAACCAATTCTTTATCAACCATCAAATCTATTTTAGATGCAGTGTAGAGTCAAAGAACACAACTTAGCAGCTTTCCCCCCGTTATTCTGTGCTTACATACACAGTTTTAGGCGACTTCCACCCAAATCAATGAACTGCTTCATTAGTTTACTTCTCACAATAAAAAAGCAGGTTGCTTAATAAAACTCATAATACATAAATAAAGGTATATTATGCTTCACCATACATTGCATCAAACTAAACTGACAGGATTTTCTGTAGTATGCATGCTTTTTATATTGATTACATCTTTCAAATTAAACAAAAAATCCAGCACACTGGTAGAAGTATACCTTCCTCAATGACTGTTATTAACAGTTTCATGTCACCTAATTAAGCTATAAATTCAGTAAAAACGCAGAATTACATAATAATGCCATTTCCTCATTTTGACAAACTTCTCATTATTCAAGGCCCATTTTTGTCAAATGTATCTCCCCAAAGTTAAAGACATTTTTAACACAACAGTAGTCTGGAAAGTCTTATTAAAAAGGGCCACTAAGCATACTAAAGCACCTGAGAACCCCATAAGCACCATAAAGTTGTGTCTGACAAAATACATAGGAGTACATGTCTTCCACATTAGAGTTACAGGTAAGTACAAGAGTATAAAAATATTAGAGGTCTAACCAGGGCCTCTGAGTCAGAGGCTCCAGGTCCCCTTCTTCCTCCAAGCCCTACGCTGCCTTCCTTGAGACGCTACAAATATTAGAGTCCCTCTGCAAACCCTGCATTCAAAGGGCAATCCAAAATCTCCTACAGGTTTCCTTCCGCTCAATATCCAATCACCTTCCCCACCTCTTCCTAAATCCCGAGTCTATTCCAGCACGTGCCCCTGCCCCCAAGCTACATGACAGTCCACCGTCCCCCACAACGCCTCTGCCCCAAACCCACAGCAACGCTCACCCAGCAGCGTCCTTGCTCCCATCCCACCCGCGCCCTAGCGCCACTTAGGTTCTCCTTCCCCATCAACAACCTCCATAAGCCCCCGAATAAGCGGTATCCCGTCAGCCACCCCCTACTCAGCGCGCCCGGCCGCACCTCACGGTCCTTGAGGCCCAGGAGCAGCACCTCTTCCATGAGGGTGAGGCGTGTTTCCTTGGAGTCGCCGTTCTCATCGTCGCCGGGCTCGTCCCGGCGGCCTTCATCCTCAGGGCCGCTTCCCGCCTCCCGCTCCTTGGCGGCGGCGGCGCTGCGGGAGGCCTCTGTCCGGCGCTGCACCAGCCCGGAGCTACNCTCTGCAAACCCTGCATTCAAAGGGCAATCCAAAATCTCCTACAGGTTTCCTTCCGCTCAATATCCAATCACCTTCCCCACCTCTTCCTAAATCCCGAGTCTATTCCAGCACGTGCCCCTGCCCCCAAGCTACATGACAGTCCACCGTCCCCCACAACGCCTCTGCCCCAAACCCACAGCAACGCTCACCCAGCAGCGTCCTTGCTCCCATCCCACCCGCGCCCTAGCGCCACTTAGGTTCTCCTTCCCCATCAACAACCTCCATAAGCCCCCGAATAAGCGGTATCCCGTCAGCCACCCCCTACTCAGCGCGCCCGGCCGCACCTCACGGTCCTTGAGGCCCAGGAGCAGCACCTCTTCCATGAGGGTGAGGCGTGTTTCCTTGGAGTCGCCGTTCTCATCGTCGCCGGGCTCGTCCCGGCGGCCTTCATCCTCAGGGCCGCTTCCCGCCTCCCGCTCCTTGGCGGCGGCGGCGCTGCGGGAGGCCTCTGTCCGGCGCTGCACCAGCCCGGAGCTACGCTGGGTCAAGGAAGTCATGGCTGGAGGCGGTGGAAGGTCAAAGGCCCGCCACGGGGAGTGGAGCTTGGCGACAGATCGGGAGGGGGAAAGAAGAAGAGACGGCAGCCGCTCCTGCCTCCGCCCTATCCGCACCGGGGCAGCGGCCGGCCGGGGAGAATCATGGGGAGCGGGATTCGGCCGAGGCAGGAGAGGCAGAGGCAGAGGCAGTGGTGGNGTCCCCTCAGCCTCAGGGAGTGCGGGTGATGCCGGCTGTTACTGACTGTAACTAACCGTTACCCAGGGCTATGGAGGACGGTTAATCCAACGCTCAGGGCGGAGGGGAAGAGGGGCTGGACAGCCGGTGCCCGCCGCGGCATAACCCGGGGGCTGGGTAGTACACTCTCATAAATTAATTTCTTTTTTAAAGTGCTTTATTTACAACCTTAAGTCTGCTGGATTTCACTTTTAGCCCCAAGTCTGATTGCTAGTGCAGCCCCCAGGAATAAATGTATCTACATATATATATATATATAAACTCAGCAACTAAACTCAGGTGAGCACACAGAGCTCTCAACAGTCTTGACTTTAAACCGAGTAAATGGAGTCCCTTGTCTCTGCTGTCAATGAGGCATCTTTTCAAACCTTGACCCCTTCTGAGCATGGCATGCCAAAAACTCAAAACTACTTATTGTGAAAAACGAGGT
>VZTF01007195.1:0-144824 GCA_013397755.1 Cnemophilus loriae
CCAACCAGCAAAAAGGAAACACAGGCTTCCCTATGCACTGCAGGTTTTTGGAGAATGAGTATTCCAGATAGCAGTCAGATTGTGAATCCTCTCTATCACATGACCCAGAAGAAGAATGATTTCAAGTGGAGTCCTGAAGAACAACAAATGTGTGAACAAATCAAACAGAAGATTGTTCATGAAGTAGCCCTGGAGCCAGTCAGGACAGGACAGGATGCAAAAAATGTGCTGTATGGTGCAGCTGAGGAGAATGGTCCTTCCTGGAGCCTCTGGCAAAAAGTACCCAGGGAGACTCAAGGACAACCCCTGGGGTTCTGGAGTCAGGAATACGAAAGATTTGAGGCCTGCTGAAAAAGAGATCCTGGGAGTTTATGAAGGAATCCTAGATGCTTCAGAAGTGATAGGCACTGAAGCACAGCTCCTCCTAGAACCCTAACTGCCAGTGCTGGATTGGACCTTCACAGGGAAAGTCTCTTCCACACATCATTCCACTGATGCTATATAGAGTAACTGGATTGTGCTGATCACACAGCAAGCTCATACAGGACCCCCAGTTGCCCAGGGATCTTGGAAGTCGTCGTGAGCCAGCCTGAAGGCAAAGCTACCAGAAAATGAAAAGTGCTACGCTCTCCTCACTGGTGGTTCCTGCAATATTGTAGGGCTACACTGAAAATAAAAAGCTGCTGCATGGAGTCTAATGTGGCAAGTCACAGAAGTTATTGAGGGACAGAGTGAATCAAGTCAGGTTTCAGCAGAGCTGAAAGCCATCTAGCTTTCAGATAGACTGATGGAAAAAAGACCAATTGGCAGAACAGAAGTAAACCCAACTGGGCTGCTGAACTGTGGCAAGACATCTTTACCCAGGTAGAGAAGCTGGCTGTAAAAGTACATCGTGTAGACGCACCCAAGTTTTGGGCTACTGAAGAGCATCTCAAGAATGGACAGGTGGATTGGGCTGCCAAGATTAAAGCCTCTCAGGTGGATCTGGACTGGCAACATAAGGGTAAATTATTTCTGGTTGGTGGGCCCATCATGCCTCAGGTCACGAGTGAAGAGATGCAACAATACAGATGGGCTCGTGATAGAGGGATGGATTTAACAATGGACACCACTTCCCAGGTTGTCCATAACTGTGAAACATGCACTGTGATCAAGCAGGCCAAGCAGGTACAGACCCTGTACTGAGTGGGTATCATATTCCCTGTCATGCACCAGCCTCTGGGAAAATTAAACAGTTCAATGGACTGTTAAAAATCACTTTGAAAGCAACGGGTGGGACAACCTTCAAACACTGGGAACTACATTTGGTGAAGGTCACCTGGTTAGTTAACACTAGAGCCTCTACCAATAGAACTGACCCTGTCGAATCAAAACCTCCATGTACCACAGAAGGTGATAAAGTCCTCATGGTGCATATGAGGAATATGTTACAGAAGACAGTTTGGATTAGTCCTGCCTCCAACAAAGGCAAGGATGTGGGTGCACTTGGTGGGTAATGCAGAGGGACAAGGAAACACTGTGCACCTCAAGGGCATTTGGCCCTTGAGTGAGAACAGTCTGTAATATTTCATTGTATAATATTGTTTGATGAACGACCCTGCAACTGTGTGCCATAACTACCATGGACAATGAGTATGGACCGCGCCAGATACATCAGTTTGGAGGCCTTGGCGCAGCTTGGAACCAGCTGACAGCACACCAGGCCTCTGGCCCTGGAACACATCTAGGACAGACAGAAATCATAGTCATGGACTAAATGAACTCCACAGACATCTTGGAGGGACAGCCACTGACAATGGAAATGATACCTGTGCTTGTGTGAGTGTATATACATGCTTACATATATATATGTATGTATTTGTTTGTGTGTGTGTGCGTGTGTGTATATATATATCTATATATACTTACGTATATAATTGGAAGGTATAGGATCTGGCCATGACATAGATGGTATAGAAAACAGGGTGATTTTCTGGTTCTGGTCAGGACATGATCAATTTTTGCAGTAGCCAGGAGGGGGCATTGATAGGACCCAGGTGTTATTTTATACCAACTCATGTAATTTCCCGTGAACAGGGATCCCTTTTGGATCAGGTAGCATGGCAGAGAGAGTGGTCGGGTATTGTTGGGAATCAGAACTTGCATATGGATCATTTGCTTCTTGTACACTCTTTTTAGTTTTGTTACTTTTACTGTTTGTCTTCTCATCTCATTGATGTTTCTGGTAAAATGTTCTTTTCTGAGCCTGTGGTCTTTATATTTTGTACCTCCAATTCTCCTCTCCATCCCACTGCAGGGGGAGGGGATAGTAAGTGAGCACGGCATAGTTCAGAGTGGCTTCAGTAGGAACATTAAACTGGGGAATACCATTCCTGAACAATGACAACTATCTACGTACTTTTTTGTTCTACCTCTTCTCTCAGGCATGTTAACTAAGGTTTAGAGAATTTTACAAGCCAAAACCTTGAGAAGAGAAATCAATGTAGTTTAGGCTTAAAAATCAAATATAGTTTAGACATAAACTATAATCCTGGTTACCTTATGCAGGGTGTCCATACAGACACAAACATAAACCCATGGATACACATGTATCCATATGAACAAAACTACATGGAAAATATTTTGAACTTAGTAGAAGAAGCAGCTGTGTACTTGCAGTTGTCAAAGTCCCCAGCTGTGCCTTCTGTGTAAGATCATGCAATGCTGTCTGCAGATTGTCAGGAGAACATATTAATTTTGTACCATTTTCTGTTCCCTTTACGCTCTTTGTCATGAAAATGAGCATGTATAATGAAGAGAACATGAGAGGCATTAACATTCGATGATACTTCACTGTCAAAAATAGTGGTCACATAATGGAAGTGGCATGTTTATCCACTCTCAAGGCCAACATAGGCACAGAGAATTAAAAATGGCATGGCACTGCTATATGGCATTTTTTTGAAAGGATTATATTTTATGCAAATACAAAAAACCATTATGGTTGACAATAAAACAAAAAATTATTTTCTTGAACTGACAATGTTAAAAAATTAATTCCAAATTTCCATTTTTTTCCCCCCAAATTTCAGAAATTATGAAATATTTTTGTTTTGAAATAGCTTTGTCCATGTAGGACTGCCAGAATCATGAGAGGAACTTTTGTGGCTCAAATACAAACCTCTCTGAAAATTCATTTAAAATCCCATTTGCGACCAATGACTTCTAGCCCACTCTTTTAACAACATCCTATTTTGCTGTTGTTTCTGAAACCCAGTCTTCTGTGTGCCATCCTCTAACCCACAGCATATTTTGCAGCTAGACAGTAAGGACTAGAATGAAAAGAAAACGCTGAGCAACACAAACACTTTCATTATTTGGCCATCTGAATTCAGCTACATAATTTTCAGCTGATTTTGCATGGTTGAACATGTAAATCAAACACCCAGACTGCTGCCAACTTCTGTAAGAGCAGCTGCTCTACCTGGCCTGCAGACCACCTCCTCCTGTTTCCAAGCACAAGTCAGAGGGGTACAAGCTTCATCCAACCCACCTTCTGAGCTCCTGAGGAGACAAAAGACAACCCCATTGTGTCAATGATGTAACTGGATCAAAAAGCTGTGAAACACAGCATCATTTCCTCATTACAAAAAAACAAAACAAAACAAAACAAAACAAAAAACAACAACAACAACAACAAAAAACACCTCAAACCTCATTCATCTGGATCTAGCTCAGGATTTTATGTAAGTAGAGATGATCTGATAGCTCTCACTTAATCTGTCCCCAGATCTTCAAGGATAGATTACTGGCTTGCTGTCCATTTACAAGATGGCTGTGAGGGCCATTTAACCACACTGCTTTTGCCCATTAAGATTATAAGAAAATAAAATATTTTATCTATCATGCAGCACGAAGAATCAAAAAAACCTGTAGTAGTAAGACAGGGATGCCCTCAAGGCTTGGGCTGGGAGAGAATTCAATCCAAAATAAGCTTGAAAAAATCAAATAGCTATTTCTTCACAGTCTGGGCAGAGAATCAGTGATTTCCCAGTATATTATCACAGTGATGAATGCTCACATACTAGAGGTCTCTCCCTGCTTTGGTGATATCATGTTCTTCTACTGATCTTCGTCATCTCTTTGGCTCGAAATGTAAGGAGGGCAAACACTACCAAGAAGGATCTCCCGATCCATCATATCCACCTTCTACCTCAGGAAGGCACAACATGTAACATTTTCTTGTGGTGAACTAATGCCAAATTCCTGACTTAGAAAGGGCAAGAATACCAATAAAACAATGCCTATCTAATAGTGGACAGCATTGTCAAGATCATTGCTCACAAAGTAATGGCTTTTCTCAACAGCTTATAGAAAATCTCTCTTATGCTCCCCCACTTTATTACCTTTCCCTAGATGATCATTATGCTTCCTCTGTATTCTACTGAAATGCTATTCTAGGAAGTTCAAAATTATTCTGATAAAGAAGAAAATTAGTCTCTTCCTTAGTCTGCATTTAGCTAAGACCCATCTAAAGCGCTGATCCTTCTTATCAACACTGTGTGCATACTGCAGTGCACACAGAAGCATTTTTGGTTTTGGTAGACATGAAGTATTTAAGTTCGGACCAAACAACAGAGCATCAGGAAAGGAACGTTTTTATTCTCACCTCCTGAGTGGAAGCAACACTAACCATCTTGTGCCATAGAAAATAAGGTATTTTCAACAGCCTTATTGTACCTGGAAGTCCAAAACAACAAATATTACAGGATGTCAGCTTAGTTCTCTCTCAGTACTTGCAATATTACTTATGCAGCTGAACAGAGTGAGTCATCAGATGACTCAATCTCCCAAACACCATTATAACAGTAAATAAATAAAGCCCTTCCCTCACACTAAGGAATTGCATTCATACACACAGCCTTACTGAAAAACATGATTGAGAGTAATTTGAAAAGAAATAAATGCAATTTGAATTTTTAAAAAACTCATCAGTGCTGCTATGGTTCCCATGAATAAACAGATCTGATTTGTTAAATCTCTTTAACCTTCAAAGATGATTAGGGAGTAATTTTTGTTGTTGCTGCTGTTGCACAAATGGATAGATACATTTTCCAGCAAGTTTTGGAGACAGGCTGGAAGCAGGTACAATTAATTCAGTACATATCATTTACTGCATCCTTGCTTCTTTCACAGAAATCCTTGCCAACTGATCCCAGGCAGAAGATTGGCTTTGGTTCTACAAGCAGCTGCTCAACTTCCCACTTCGCTGGAGGTAAGATATCACAGTAAAGCAGCTGCTGAAAGAGTGGGAGGGAGACACCAGTGAGCAGAAACAATTGTGTTGATAGGAAAAAAAAAAAAAAACAAAAGAAAAGGAGAAAAATACAGAAGTGGCAATCTTTCTTCTAACAGATTGGGCTATACTACATCTATTGCCTAAAAATAAACAATGAGTACTCTTAGAAACTTACACAACTCAGAAAACCAATGTAAAACCAAACTACCAATGATATATTATGCTGCTGATAATGAGTTCTGTGATCAAATTTGACATACTCAGAGATCTGAGGTTCATGAAGACTCAGTGCAGATTTAATCTTATCTGATTATGTCTTAAATGCATTAAGCCTGTCTTGTAAGAGATAATAATTATTTACATCAATATTGGTATAAATAAGAGTTCTTAGGCTCAAACTCAAATTAAATACAAATGGGGAAAACTAAGAAAAAGATCTGGAATTCCAAAAGCCAATAAATAAATAAAAAATAATAATCTTTGGTGTAGCAGTAATCTGCTGAGATCAATGGTACTCTATTTAAAGATCTATCCTCATAATTTTACTTGCATAATTAGGCATGACTCAAATAAGTCAAGGAAAATTGCCAGTTATCACATGTAATTAACTGTTTTTTAGAAGATTTTAAAGCTGTGGATTTTTCAAATATGGTCAAAGCCTGAATTAATTTAGAGGTTGTTTTATGACAATGACACTGCCCTTCAGTAAAACACTTTAGAGTACTCCAGAATACTCGCTGTGATATTCCAGATGTAAAATAAAATCTCCACCAAAATGTCCATAATGCTGAACTCTTATGGAAGACATAACACAATTCCAACACTTTAGAGCTGCAAGATTGGCTTAGCGCCTTTTTCTTTTTTTCAAACATGAAAGCTGTACTGCTCCTCTGATAACATGATTCCAGGAAAGTGGACTTTAAGAAAAGTCTCATCTTTACAAATGCTGCTAAATACCAAGCAACTAGCAAACCAATACTGAGTTTTTGGTATTCAGGCAGGAGGACAAAGTACATTCCTGCAGTGGAGAAAGTCAGTGTAAACAAATACCTGTTCTAAAAATAGAACTTAAATATAAAATATGACCCAAGGGAACACAAAGCATACAAACATGGGACATTTTAAGGCATGAATGTTGTACAAGTACAGGTTATTATATACAATGAAATCCACAGTCTCAGTACCCTGATTCTCCACTTGTTAATAGGAAAATTAAAAAGTGATTACAACACGTAGATTAGTATATACATTTTAATTTTATTCCTCTTCCATGCTACAGAGATTGAGGGCGTTAGCACTTCTCTACTGTTTTTTGGCCTTGCCTGTTTTTTGTCCTTTTTAATGCTAATTAAAACTATTGTTTCGGTTATTTGTTGCCTGAGGCATATTTAATCAAACCCATTATTTTTCTCATGTAAAGGAAGTCCATAATATCTGTAAAGACTAGAAGAAGCAACACACCCACCAAATCTAAACTGGCACAACTAGGTGGCATGCATATGTATAGTATCTACATTTTCATTAGAATGTTTATCTCTCCTTTCTGGCTGATTCTTTTTGCCACAAGCTTAACCTATTTTTCTTTGTTCACGCACTCCACATTTTTATAGCATATGTAGGTTTTTATTCCTTTTCATTTTATTTCTTGGTTTTAGTCTTAAGAGACATTCAGACCCCACATTGATACTGCTTTATCAACATTATGTTGATTGAAAGATACATCAAAGAAAGAATGTGTAGGTCATCAAATAAAAAATAGTCTGCATTTGTTCATAATTAAACTGAGCTACCCTCTCCTCCAACCTCTCTTAAACTTTGTCACAATCTGACAAAACAATAAAAGGAAAAACTGCTCTCATCTCATTTAGCAATGGAAAAGCCACTAAATTTCTGACGCAAAAACTCTTGATGTGCAAAAGTTAAGGTGTAGGTGCATATTGGCCATACTGATCGGCTGTTAGTGTGGCAAGCACTCGAACCTTTCTTATAAAAAATAATCAATGACAACTTTGACCCATTTTAAATCTTTCCTCGCTTTTTCTTTCTTTTTCTTTCTTTCTTACCCTCCACTCACAGTCAGCATGAAGCTCTACTCCCCTTTAACTAGCCATATTGAACAAAGAAAGCATCTGCCTCATTCTTTTCCCCTACTGTGCCATTTTACAGAGTAGAAGCTTAATTACAACTGATTTTCTAAAGCTCATGTACAAAAACCACAGCAGAATTGTGAGCAGAACTCAGATTTCCCAGCCTCGCTTTCATCCTTCCATAAACTTCTGTTTTCCTTGAACTTCTTCAGTGTGCAGTTGGATTAACGAGCCTGCCATGACCATGCTAGGGTAGCTTTTCCTTTGAAAGGAAATTATTGGTCAGAAAATGTGAGAATTTCAGCAGTGAACACAAATCCAGCTACTTCCAGACCAAGCTTTGGTTCTCTTCCATGCCTTGGCCCCTGGACCATGCTGATGCAGCTGCCTGAGACATCTCAGTAAATCACATTGATGAAATGACCCCAAATTATCCCTCCAAAAATATTTATTTTGTTTTACCTGGCTTATTTCAATGACATGATTTTTAATATGAGGTCATGCATGTCATCACATATAGCAGAGCGATGTATATGAATGACAACGGAGTGACAAGGTCCTTCACCAGATTTGCCACAGAAGGCCACAAAAACTATAGATGTTCTATTCATTCCTCTAAGGAGTTTTCTGTCTCGTAGCTTTGCTGCTATATCTGATCCCAAAGAGTACTTTTCTGCTTTTATTGCTCCTTGATGACATCAGATTTTTGTCAGGCAGAGGCTGAAAAGCTGACTCGTCTTCTTCCATTTACATTTACAAAAAAAGACATAGACAACTCCTTGAAATTTGTTGCACACAAATCACAATAAGAATAAAAAATAAGCTGGAAAAAAGAAGATTCTAGTCCTGGTTCTGGTTTTAGCACCTTGCAGTCTCTGCTGAATCAACCCTGTAGGAACTGACAGAGGGAAAATAAGGTACTCTTGACTGAACAAGACTCACAATTCAAACAAAAAGGGAAGAAATGAAAAAGAAGAAAAGTCAACACACTTTCTGAACTCCCAAGAGGATTCAAAGCCAGTTTGATTTAACATTTTAGATAGCATGCAGCTTAATAATTTACCAGATTCCCAGTGACTAACTGAAATCTATTCATAAGGGCTTTGTTTGAATTCTTGGTCTTGGCAGGTATTTGGCAAGGAGCAGGTGATTTGAATTACATTGTATGTAGAAACTCTGAATTCATGCTAATTTATTACCCATGCCACCATGTGATAAACAATAGTTTAGCAGTATTCGTTACTCCTGCTACTAATTTTACTTTTCCCCAAACTTGGGTTTGTATAAATTGATGACAAAACAGGAATATTATCTACTATCAAGATATCAAATTATATACAAACGAACAAAAGAACTCAACAAACGACCAATACCAATAACCCCAAATACACATTTAAAAAAAAAAAAAAAAGTCACTATTTGGCATAACATTTGTAGGAGAAACATTACCAGATATTGTGGGTGTAATATTTAAGCGTGGACTGCCACGTGCCACTGTGGAGTACAATTCACTAACATTAATTCTTTTTTCCGATTTTTACTTATACCACCATAGAAAAATATGCAAAAGACCTTTCAACAGCCAAGTGTCTAACAGGTGTAACTGATGAAAACAAAGCCTTTGGAAGTCTACAGCAGCTGTTGAATCTGAAACTACAGAAATGTTAAAACCCCAGGATAGTGCTTCGATCACCAAAAAATAGGTCCCGGGTCAACAAAACTCAAGTTGTTTAAACAACCACTGGGATATTTCCCTTCCCATTAGTGTGCAAAAAAAGGAAGTGAAAAATGAGGGAAGTTGGATCACTGCGCTACTACAGCACATTGTGACTTGCCTGTGGAAAGCTCAAGAAGGCAAATACCAGGTCATTTTTTCACCCTGTTTGGCCTTTAAATGGTGAACACTGAGGCCAATTTTACTGTAAAAAAGAGAAAAAAATCACTACAAAAGCACACACTGTGTATTAATCTACAGATAAAATGGAACAACTGAATGAATCTGGTCTAATAATACACTATATCTGATGATTTTATCATCCTAGGAGATGCATTTGAAAGTAGTGCAAAAGCATCTTTTCTCCTGTGTGCTTCAGAACTGCTGGGCTATTTTTGAGTGAATTCAGAATGCATGAGAAATTCATGATTGACAGCTCTGGAGAATATATTTATTCACAGACCAGGTAGAACCTAGAGAGCAGAAATGAAAACTTACTCCCACCTCAACCCTGACCTTTAGGGGCAGGTGAAGAGCAAGTTGTTTTGTGTTAGGGTCAAGTTCCATCATCTTGGAACGACGTTTTTATTGATTGCATTTTTGCTTTGTTTATTTTATTTTTTTTAAACAACTCTGTTACTTCAGAAAAACGAGGAGTGTGCTACTGAGAGACAGGATTTGTCTGAGTCAGAGCAAAGCAGTGGTTCTCCCTCTTTTTAAAGTAGGCATTTCCTCATCCTTTCCATTGAATTTAGCTCCTCAGGGTAACCCTCTCATGATTAACCTGAGGTAGAAAATTTTGATTGTGAAGAAATTGCCAATAATTTATTGTTGCTACTGCAGCTCCTATGTGAAAACAGAAAATGATTTCTTAAAACAGTAATTAATGCCCTAAGGTAGTAAAGCCAGCTCCATCACTGGTATGAAGAAGTTATCTTTTCCTCTTTTTTTTTTTCCCTTCTATTTTAATTTTTCTAAAACTCTGTCTTGCTCTTCTTCTGTCTTTTTATTTTCTGCATGCTGGGCTTGGTTCCTCCAGTTAATATAAAACAGTTAGCTCTCCAAAGCAAAAGAAATGTTTCATAAACTTCTTCTCTGTTCCCCCCAATCAAGTGTTTACTAATAAGTGCTGGTAGATAGCAAGGGAAAGTAGATGTGTATAGTATCCTGGGAAAAGTAAAAATGTTTGGATGGGAAATGGAATTGCTACAGGAAAAGTTAAATTTATTTCCCAAATTAAGAACTCGAGGTTTTGTCTACTGTGAAAGCTTAATACACGAGAAGCTCTTGAACAAGCAACAAAATAGAATGCACGTTTGAAATGGATAAGTGTATTTAAGTCACGTGAAAAAAGCAGACTCTTGAAAGGTTGCACTAGAGATGACATATATTAAAAAGTACTGTATGGTAATGACCCTTGATTATAAAAGAAAAGCTTTTACAGCTGCAAAGACTAGTGTGCTGTACATCTATATCAGATATATTCATGATAATTTCATTCTTAAAGCACAAAGAAATCTTTGGTTGTTTGGGTTTTTATTTTTTTCAAATTGCAAATTTATCATCTGCAACTGATCAGAGAATGCCACTGCACTGGAAATACATATGTAGCAAATTAAACTCTGTTCAATGGGAAAAGTGGTGTCCGGGAATTACAGTGCTTCACATTATGTTACATCCATTTACATTCAATTAATTGCCATCTTTTTTTTCTCAGCAATGCAGAAAATGTTATTTTATCCAGGTTCTTAGGCAACTTTAAAAATAATTTTAACCCACAGTATCATTCTCACATTATCCTAACTCACTCTACACCAGAAGTTCTCATTGCAAGATCAATTAGAGCACAAGTGAGAAAATTGTGAGGCTCTGGATAAAAAAGGAAAGCTGCACTGTAAACATAATGCAAAATATTTTCTTGTTTTTTTGCAAGTTCAGTGACAGAAAGGCGAACAGCTCTAGTGAGCTATTGCTTTGAACCCTAATGAAAACATGCACTTGTATTTAGCATTTAATCTAAGTTTATAGAAGTGTATAGAATTGTCCTTTTCTGGCTGGGACAGGGTTAATTTTTCCAGAGGAGGCCATGGCTGGGACCCAGAGATTATTTTATACCATCTCCCATCATTGCTGGGAGCAGGAAAAGGGACCCTCTTCTGGGGAGAAGAGGTTTCTTCTGGTGAAGAAAATGTGGTGGAAGGAGCCATCTGGTACGGTTGGCGATTTTCTGTGTGAATCATTTCTTTTTTTGTACCTTCTGTCTTTAGTATTGTTGCTGTTACTGTTCATTTTCTTATCACATTGCTGTTTGCAGTAAATTGCTTTTATCTCAACCAGTGATATTTGCCTTTTGTGCCTCCGATTCTCTGTAGCCCACTGCAGGGAAAAGAAGGGGGGAAGAAGGGGGTGAGAGAGAGAGAGTGGTGTATGGTTTATAGAGTCGGTGGGAGACCTGAATTGGAGAGTACCATTCCTAAAACATGATCATAATATAGTATTGACTACTAGAAGCTAAGGGACCTGTTTCTCTCACTCTAACCTAAGACCAATGCAAAGAAAAGTACAGTAAAATCAATATCTGTAAAACATTTCTTCAATATTTGTATGGATTGCTATATGCATGTTAGGATTACTTCTTTGGGCTCCCCCTCCTCCTTTGGGCAAACTTTTAACACCAGAAAACAACAGCTTGAAGATCGAAATGGAGATCCTTGAGTCTATGGAGAATATGTTGTAATCACTGAAAATTTTATCAGTGAACGCATTAACAGGTGAATGAAGGATATTTTATGTCACAATTTAGATTCTTAAATCAGAAAGTATCACAAACCGAGTTAGCTCAGATTTTTTTTAATCTCTTAGCTGTAACTGACACCACGGCTTCCTCAGGAAAAAACATTTTTTAGTGCAAAATTTTCTATTCGGAAAAGCTGAAACCTGCCTGAACGTATTGTGGGTTTGCAGGTACATGATATCTTGCAGTTACTGGCTGTCAGACACATGGAAGGGATTTTGGCAGTATGCGCTCAGGTGAACTGCTCAGCACTGGCACAGCCGGTCTCCTTTTGCCCAGGGTGCACTGAATTTTGATGCTACAAGCACTGCACGAGTGGTACATATAATCATGGTACACTGTAGTGAAAGCCTTGTCTTTATAAACATATCCAGTGTTTCCTGAAATTATTGAAATGACAACTTCATAAGGTACCTGTGCTACCCAAATACAATCAAGTCTTCAGATCTCTGTAAAAATTCTTACTAGTTAGATTCACACCTTGAATGAGAGGACATCCGAGCCATAAGTAATGACATTTAGTCCATCAATAGCTCTCTAAATATCTCTGTGCTAATTCCTAAACCCTTCATGTGAGACACTACTTTTATTGGCAGTTATAAAATGTATATGCTTCAAAATAAGCTTCAGTTTAAACTGAGATGGGCTTCCAATATTGCCACTTTTCAGGGTCTGTGAAAATTTCTGTAATGCTTTGTAGTGCTTGTTTATGTAACATATGGTGCAGTTGGTACTTGAGCAATAAGGGAGTTACTGACTATCACCTAGACGGGTGCTAAAATACCAGGTAGTCTTGCTGGAGAAGGAGATGATGTGACACTCAAAACAACTTCTATCTTTAACCCTGCTCCGTTCTTGTCCGCCCAACAAGTAGAAGGAACCCCAGAGCACAATTGCTTACAGATTATAAGACAAGTGTATTTCCAGCACACCCGACTTAGGAGACAGCCCCTTGGAAAGACCTGACTGGGACTTGTTTACTGATGGGAGCTTTGTACGAGATGGAAAACAACTATCTAGATATGAAGTGACTACACACCATGAGATAATTGAATCAAGCACACATTCCCAATGTTTTGGCAAAACAGAACTAATTGCACTCACTCAAGCTTCAGAATTGAGTAAAGGAAAAACAAGGTGACATTTAGATTGATTGAAAATACTCTTCTGGAATGGTACATACACGTGGAGCCATCTAGGAAGAAAGAGTCCTTTTGACATCTCAAGGCACAGTGATCAAAAATGGAAAACAGTAGTTGGATTTACTTGAAAGTATCCAGAAACCAGCAGAAGTTGCCGTCATGCAATGCGGAGCACGTGAAGCAGGTAAGACCAAACCAGAACTGCGGAATTGTTCAGCTGATAAGGCTGCCAATGAAGCTGCAGAAAAACGCACGTTAGAAAACGCAGTTTTCTCTTTAATATCCTTGCCAGAGATACCTCTCCCAGTAGAAAAACCAAGTACAGCGCTAGAGGCTGTCTACTAATTTAAGCCTTAGACGCAAAATTTGATCCAGAAGGCTGGGCAGTTACACCAACTGGGCAAATAGTAGTCCTTGAACAGATCTTTCATGAAACAGTGGATTGCGAACTCAAAGCCTAACATGGCTAGCAAACTAGTTCTAGGAGCCATAAAATCTGGAAATGTTCAAATGAATATAGACAGATTGATTTTACTGAATTGTCCTAAAAAGGGGGTACAAATACCTTCCAGTTCTGGTGGATACCTTTTCTGTGCGACCTAGCCTTCCTTTGTTGCACCAGCCAGGCTAGAGCATTGACTAAAATACTTGAATCAAATAATTCCTAGATTCAGAGGGATGTCATCAGACAGAGGTTCCCTCTTCATTGCAGAAGTGGTACTACAGGTAAGGAGAGCTTTGGGAATATTTTGGGGTCTTCATACTCATGGGCCCTAAGCTAGTAGCAAGTTAGAGCGATGAATTACATAATCAAATTGCAATTGGGAAAAATACATCAGGAAACCTCCTTGACATGGGTCCAAGCCTTGCCTGTTGCTCTCCTTTGAATTAGAATTCAGCTGCCAGGAACTGGCAAAATAAGTCCCTATGAGCTGCTGTATTGTCAGCCCTACTGGGTACCACACATTCCAGGAAACACATGTGCAAAAGAAGGGGTTGATTTGAATAATTACCTCATTTTTCTTTTTACAGGATTTGCTGTGAGCCGTGGTGCTCAGTGAGCAGTCTCCAGACTCATGGGACTGGACATGCCAGTGCATGAGTTCTTACCAGGAGATTGGGTCTACTTGAAAGTCTGGGGAACTGCTTTGCTTCAGCCAAAGTGTACTTGTACTATACCAAGTCCTATTGACAACTTTTACTACATTGAAACTGGATAGAGTAAAATTATGGATACAATATTCCAGAATTAAAAGGGCTGAAGCCACTTGGGTAATCAAAGAGTTGTCTGAGAAAAAAACCAAGGTGCTTAAGTCTTGTTTTTCTATCAAAGTGGTAGAGTGTCTACAGATGCCCAGGAAATCTGGAAACAAACACAAATTTGACAACATACAGCTCAAGATGACACCTCCTGGGGATCTGAAGAAATCTGGATCAAACTTTCTTCATGGTTACCCAGCTGGGCTTGGTTAAAACATCTGTTTGTAATTGTCACCATAATAATTGCTGTGTGTGTTCTAGCTTGCATCATGATTCAGCTGTTGTGATGTCTTACACTATAAAATGAAATACAGATATTAATAGACCAGTTCCCATAAGGAACTTAATCTCGGGGAAAGGGAGACTTGATAACAGTAGAACAGAACAGCATTTTACTCTCTTAAGGACAGTCGAACAGAACAGCACAGCCTTGGAGAAATAGATAAAGGATGTAACTTAGGCAAACAGGAGTTGTGCAAAATGCAAGCAGGATGCCAGCTCAGCTTTGCAAGACTGACAAAGCAGAAGTTATGCAAAACAACAATATTGTGCTAACTCAAAAGCTGGGGTTGAGGAAAACCCACCTAAAAAGGACACCTGACATTGAAGACCATCAAAGAAGACCTGAAAAGGACCATATAAGGACTTTGATAAGGGGTATGACTATGTAAAATAAAGTAATACATGTACATCAAGTAGGCAGGGATAGCTGATGAATATGTAATCAGTGTGTATGACAAAAACTCTACCCAGCACTTGGGGCACTCACTTAGAGGAAGGATCCTCTGAGTGACCAGTGCACTGTAGTAAAGAATGTTTGCTTTCTAATACTCAAAACTGTGTTAGAAACTTTCTATTCGGCCAATTCCGGTATCATTTAGATATCATACTTTCAAACTAAACTAAGGAAAATGTCAAAAAGAAGAGAAACACTTGGGAAATACAACAGCACATGACAGTGTGCGGCTGCTCTAATTATTTAGAAGCGAACTAGAAAAAGTACTCAATAATGTGTAGTCTTAGATTTTCACAGTAGGGTAATCTAAATAACCTACACTTGCTGTACTCTCCTCTTTATATCGACCTATGAAGCTCTGTGCAGCTGAAATGAAAAAGCCTGATTACTCTTTGGGTCCTTGTAGGTCCCAAAAAATGAACCAACCAAAATTGCATATTGTTTCTTAAAATTACGTGTAAATACACATAATAATACTAACCAAGGCTGTCATAAATGGATGGCACCGACCCAAACTGTCATGAAGGATGAGCTGAAAATATGATCATGATCCAAGGTAAAGAAGGAGGCTGAAGATCTTGCTACAACTTTCAGTGTATGCCATTTACATAGTCAATGCATTAGGAAAAGACGCTGAAGGTCAGTAGATTTTCATCCTTCTAAATTACAGATTGGACAACAAATGATCTTGTAACACACACTGTTGGAAAACATTGTTTCTGTAGACCCTTTAAATAAATGAAAATTTCCCGACACACTTCAAAACTAGTACGATACATAAGTGCAAAATTCAGGAGTTTTCAAATTTAAGTAACAAAACTGCAGAAAGTGTCTAAATTCGATATTCTATATTTTGTTTCAAGAGGGAAATACCCAGGTTTTAATACAGTAATTTGACTTCTCACACTGTTGCAAACTGGCATGTATATAGCAAAAAAAAATTTCTTTTCAGAAATATATATCTGAAGTGTTCGAGAAATATTTACTTTGTATTTGATATTGAAACTAGAAATTCAAGAGTCGGTTATAAGGTGAAATGCCATGCTTACATTCAAGCTTGCTATGAAGACAATATTAAGAATCTGTTTAATGATAAAAATTACTTTAACTAGATTTCTAGATCATTTTCTAATAGCCTATGACTAATTGTGAAATTTACCATTTTGCCATGACTAATGTGTGAAATCTCTCATCTTTCCTCATGATTTACACAAGATCCTAATAAGAAGAACATAAAATTGGTAATATGACATGAACAGTAAATTTTACTGTACTTGCTCACAATTTTAGGAGAGAGGAGAGATATTTTTCATTAGACTGTTAGAGGCATTGGTGTACCTATAATATCGTCACTGGAGTCTATCAGAAATCTTACTCTACTGATATGACCAGCCACGTCCTTGTCTATTACTCAAAAATTATATCAATGGATGTAAGTAATGCTATCACAAAGGAAAAAAGAAAATATCTTCTGGAAGGGATTGGCCTTTGAGTTCTTTAACCTCCCATAATTAGATGTTAGTAGATAAAACCTTTCACAAAAGCAGCAAGTTTTACATAATCTAGTTACTTATATACATTACTTAGAAGGAACTATTTATTTTCAAATGCCTACATCATGTTGGAAATCCTTAAAAGTAGAAATTTAGTTAGTTCTTCTTCGTGTATTTTTTATAAGTACAGCCTGCTAAAAGCAGAGGTAGCAAATTAAATTTGCAAACAACCTTAAAACTAGCTGACCCATCAGAGGCCCTTTTGATGATAGTTGCAGTAAGGTTGTTAAAACCCAAAATTTTCTGCTTTTAAATACTGAATGCATTTTGAAACACATTTCTGTCATGATCTGCAAAGAGAGAGAAAATATCTCCCTTTATCTGAAAACATTGCATGTTGATACAAAAACTTGTGAGGTCTTAAAGGACTCATAAATATCCCCAAGTCACACTGAAATCAGCATTTGGAAAACCTACTGCCAATTCCCCTTTTTCTATTATAAAACTGAAGAGATGGCAGAAGCAGAATTTGTCACCAGAAGTTTCTGACCCAATAAAAGGTAGAAGTCAGCATCGACTGACAACATGCCAAGATGTTTATTTTGTACAAACAAACAAACAAAAATAAATAAAAATATGCGTCTTTTAAAACATGACAGTTTATCAAGGGCTTTGGTACAACAGTATTAGAAGTGTCTTCCAGGGGCACAATTTAAGACTCATTTTCTTTAAGGGGAACAAAAATTTCGGCCCTCAGCAGCTGTTGATAGTGCTTTTATGTAGATATTAAGAATTACACTCAGAGACACTGTATATAAGTAACACAATGAAGCAAAATTCAACTAGATTTAACAGACTGCAAAAAGTGAAGGTAGTAATGCCTCTGAAATGTAATTAAAATGAATGCTAAAGGACATATAGATGTGCTGGACAGGAAGAAACTGCTTATCTCAAAAAGTCTGTTTGCTGCATTGTCGCTGCACCTTTCAGTGTCCTCCCTTTTCATAAAAATGTCAAGATGCCTCTTGCATTTATTTATAATATTCACTGTGATGATACAACTTGGCAACTCACTTCATATATTGCTACTCTGGAATTATTAAAAAATTCTTCTTGAATTCCCAGCTTTTAGCACTAAAGTGTGTTGTCCTGGGTCTTCTTTATCCACCTCTACTGTAAAAAATTGGATACTACAGTTTTTTCTCACTTAAAGAAATGCCTTCATTTCCCTCCCCTCTCCATGTTATCATCTCAGCATTTTATATTCACTGAAAAGAACATGTTTCTCATGATAAACCTTTCAGGAGCTTGTCACAATATTCTTAAAGCAAGAAGTCAATTCAGTTGTCCCCTAAAGCAGCATCTTTAAGGTAGGGTGGAAAGATGCTAAAACTCCCATATTTTATACATAGCTGTTACTGATCTGTCCCAAATCCTCTGCTGGTGACACCTCTCAGAACTGCTTTTACCAACCCATTGTTCAGCCATAGACAAAGAGATTTATTATAATTATTTTTGACTATTTGTGTTAAATCCTTTGGTAGTCTTTATGCCACAGGTTCTCTTTGATATGTTTGATTTTGACTCATTAGCCAGATATTTCACTTTTATAGGTTAAGCCCCTCACGTTGCTACTTTCTTACCTTTAGAAATATGGCTTAATACTTGTGGGGATTTTGTGCTCTTTTCTTGTAAATTTTATGCTTTTATTTATTTGATTTATTTGACTTCTCCACAGAAGGAACTGTGTAGATATTGTTAAAGAATGTCTACTGGAAGATGAGGCTATATAGACATGTAAATAGATCACTAGTAGTGAAAAATGAACAAAGGAGTCAGCTGGATTCACTGTAGGGAACATGTGAGGAATTTTATTTAACATAATTTCATGAGTGAATGGATAAACTTGCAGAATCTTTCTTTCTTTCATTGCCGAAAAAAACAATTTTAGAAAATTCTAGGGCTGAGTTCATGACTATTAGTGGTAATGTTACTGTTACTGATTTCGACTGTTCTGCACTCAGAAGCTTGTACTGAATTTTGTGCCCAAAATTATAATATCTGCTTGTCAGTAGGAATCTAGTACTCTATGTTGCCCCTAGCTAATAATTAATATCTTTAAAGAGTATTACTGACTTAGATTTTCAAATAAGTCCTATCTAAAGAAGTGCAAAGCATTTTAGTCATGATTTCCTTTTCATGTAGCAGTAGTGTCTGGAGATTACCATATAAAGGATATCAGGATAATAAGCATATGTCTCTACATAAGCATGTAGGACTCTGCATATCTTCTCCAAAAATATTACTTCTATAACATTTGATTGTGAGCAGAGAATCTTTCTGCTGACATCAAGTCCCCCTTCTTTGGAGTTCTTATTGCATCATGACTACTCGATTACTTGCTCACCCAATTTTCTCTGTTCTTAGAAAGGAAAATGATTTACTTCAGAATCTGCAGACTGACTTTTCAATTTCAGATGGATAATCTCTGAAAGTGATAAGTGCCAAAAACTGTTTTTGAACATTGGAGTTTGTAACAAAGATTGACAAGATATTTTATATTAAGTGTATAGATGACACACAACTTCATTAGAAGATTTACAGAAATTTAATTCCTTTACCATCATTACCTTCAAACCTGTGGATTATGAGAAGAGATTTTTGGCAAGCACTGCGTTATTTTTAGGGAACTTTTTGATTCTAAGAAAATGTTCTTTATAAATAAAGTGGAAATATTAGAGGAAAGTGTGGAAACACAGTCAAAGAACCCTGGTACCCTTAGCAGGGTAAAGACAGAGTCATAGAAAATATATAGATATTAAAAAAAAAAAAAAATCCTGATGACACCTCTCATGGAAAGTTTTATTTTTCTTAGCTGAAACTGTAGCATTATAGGATAAGTGCATGTCCAGACTGATCTACCACTGTCTCAATTATCAATAGGAATGTACCACTTTACCTACCCTCGGCTTGCGTGCTGCTCTGTTCTCTTGGTGGGCTTATGTCATGTTCTTAAAATGGATCTGTTACGGCACAAATGGGTATTCATTAAAAGATTCAGAGTCAGTTATTTCTTCTTTGTAGCACAAATGCATTCCCCAGGAAAAAGTCTTGTAAACAACTATATCAGCAACTTTTCCTATGGGAAAACACATTGTCTCATGGTAGCAATGACAGTCTTAAGCTCAAATATATATTCACTGAAAATTATATAATTAACTCTTGATAAGAGATTTTCTGTACATTTTAGAAAATAGTATAATTCAATAAAGAATGCAGACGGGAGGAACAGACAACTGGCTGAGCTATAAATTGCAGCACTGCATTTCTCCTGAAAATATATTTTAATGACTGACCCTTTTTCTGGGGGGTCAGATGCTAATCCTCAGGTAATATTTAATTTTTGATAGGCTCTTTGGGAAAACCACAGTCTAGATCTGATGATCAGGAAGTCTAGTGAGGTTCATTACTGTTGGTATTCAGACACAAAATGACATTTCTAAATAATTCAGACAAACAAAGAACCAACTGGATCATAATGTTAAGAGTTCTTCTCTTGACAAAGAAAGCCAGTGATGCTGCAGGTTTTCTGACACTTAGTGTGTTGATTGGCGTGATACTGTCATTATTTTCTACCATATATTTTGAATTCTCTGGGAAATATAAAAGAGTATGCAAATATTCTACTTCATGCTCTACAGGATATAGCGTTTATCCTCCCAATGCTCCAGCCAAAATCAGCACCTGGATGAAAAGCAGCTGGCTAAAGCTGAACCCAGGAAAATTAATGCTATTTGGAAAAGGGAACCTCTCAGAACTTGCCGCTTCAGTCCATGATACCTGCCCCCAAACCCTTAAAATCCTAGTTATAATTTTCCACCATTATCAAGGATTTGGCTCTTTTACAGGGCCACTCTTCATATATATAGGGTTTTCTACTTCACTTTTACCAGCAGTTTTATAAATTATATTAATACTGAAATTGCCCTGTTTTCTCAAGAAGTATTTTCTCTCATTGTGTATCTTCTTTTAACATTAAAAGAACTTACACTTTTCTGTTGAAAAGAAAACTTGTCTGTTTACTTTTTGACTTCTATTTTAACTGTCATTGTCCTGTTATCCACTTTCTCTGTTCAAATTAATTATCACTAGTGTCACCACCATCTTATTTTCAGTTTAGTTTGTTTCTTCCTCTCTATTTCATCTTTCCTGCTGCCTTATGCCGCCTTCAGTTTACTGGTTCAATACTATTTGGAGCAGTAGGAGTCTTATATTTGCTCTTAAAAACATGCAGCCCTACTGGAGGTGAGTCACTTGATCTTTCTGTCTCGTACAGAGCTTAGACTTTCAGGCTCCAACTGATGTTGCTTTGCTCTTCACTGTTATCTATCACAATCACATTTTTACCAAAGCCAGAGATTATTGAAAGGATGGATTTTGTCAGTGTATCTAAGGCAGCCTCTAGAAAGAGCTGAAGCAAATACACCCATTGATCCATGCAGCCCTTCGCAATGCAGTTTCAAAAGAGTCTCCACACAACACAGTATAGAAATGAGACGTGCCACATAATTTTGTCGCGTACTATCTTTTTCCTTCCAATTTATTTTTCATGACACACATTTTGGTTTAGTAGCCTGCAGGCTGTGGGACCGGCTACAGTCTTTCCATGGACTCAGCACTGAGCCCCATCAGGACCCAGAATCCCTTGCAAGCCAATCAGGCACGGAGGGAACCTTGCCAGGAGCAGTGTGGCAAAATTTAAATGGGCGATCAGGAGCACAGAGGACAGGGCAGCATGTGGTGAATAAAAGGACGTGGCGTGACAGTTTGTGGAGCAGACTGTGCAGGCAGGGAGAGTGCGAAGAGCACTAAGGTGCTGCAGCATAGGCACTTAGGTCAGTCGCTGGTCGTCACACCTGCTGAGAGGGCTCAATTGTGGTGTCCACCCAGAGGGGACCAAGCCCTCCAAAATTACAAAAAAAGATGAGGGGAGCCAGACAGAGCTCCCAAAACCCCAAGAAAAACATGCAAAACCCCATTTGGCCATCCAGGCTTGCAGATGTAGGGAGTGCCTAAGCCTTTCAGTGTATTGTAGCAGTGATGGCCACTGCATCAGATGTGACCAGGTGGACATCCTGCTCAGCCTGGTAGCAGAGTTACCAGAAAAAAAGCAACACCCAGTACAGGTTGGGGGATGAACAGATCGAAAGCTGCCCTGCCCCAAAGGACATGGGGGTGCTGGTGGTTGAGGGGCTGGACATGACCTGGCCATGGGCACTTGCGGCCCAGAAAGCCAAACGTGTCCTGGACTGCATCCAAAGCTCTGTGGGCAGCAGGGGAGGGAGGGGGTTCAGACCCTTCTGCTCCGTTTTGATGGGACTCCACCTGCAGAGCTGCCTCCAGCTCTGGGGTCCTCAGCACAGGAAGGACATGGAGCTGTTGGAGCAAGACCAGAGGAGGCCACTCATTTGATCAGAGGGATGGAGCAGCTCTGCTATGAGGAAAGGCTGAGAGAATTGGGTTTGTTCAGCCTGGAAAGGAGAAGGCTTCAGGCTGACCTAATTGCAGCCTTCTGGTGTCTGAACGGAACTTACAGGACAGGACAAGGGGGAACGGGTTGAAATTGAAAGAAGTGAGTTTATTTTAGGTGTTACAAAGAAATGCTTTACTGTGAGGGTGGTGAGGCACCGGCACAGGTTGCCTGGAGAAGCTGTAGATGCCCCATCCTTGGAGGTGTTCAAGACCAGGTTTGATGGAGCTCTGAGCAGCCTGGTCCAGTTGAAGGTGTCTCTGCCCATGGCAGGGGGTTGGAATGAGACGATCTTCAAGGTCCCCTTCCAACTCAAACCATTCTATGATTCTATGACTTAAGACATCTAAGGGAGACTCCCTTGACTCTCAGTAGCATAGTCTGAGATGTCCTTCTGCCTGAAAGCATCTCATCCCCATCCAAAAAGATTTGACCCTCTGAAAAAAAGACCTTCATAATTCAGTCTAGTAGTGGTGGCATTGCTTCCTTCAATAATGTCTGTTCACATCTGTTTTAATCTGCCATGCAGGAAGCTAAAAATATCATGGAGCAACCAGTGTTGAGATTTCTGGGATTTTGGAGACAGCAGAAACACTCTCCAAAAAGAATTTCTTCTCTTCCTTTTGATCTTATTAGCATAATGAAAGTTTAAAAAAAGCCCAAAATGAACCAGAAAATATCAACAGAGGTAAAAATACTAGGCATGTACATGACATTATTTTTCTTTATGTGTATGAGAAAACTCAAATACTTAAATGTGTTTTGTACCATTGCATAGCAAGGATAAATGTGGAGATAAAGGAACCTGGATAATAAAATTCCTATACTGTACGTGACTTGTTACGTAATTTTGCACATATCTTAATTTGTAGCTAAGAAAATCAATGGCGTAATACTTGCTTTGAAAAGACACAGATTTATCAGTGTAACTATGAATCCAGGATTCAGAACAATTGAAAAACCAAACTGGGTAGAGAGACTTGACCAACAATACTTTTTTTTCCTCCCAAGTTTACTACAGGAATTAGTCTATATTGTTAGAACTAGTAAAGTGGTACCACAGGAAAGAATCTGTAAAGTCAAACTCCTGGGGATGCAAGGTGCACAAGAGGTGTGTTCTGAGGGCTCTAGTTAAGACTGACAATCTGGACTACCTCTAGCTTGTACTTGTGTATTGACAATGTTGGTGATGGAAGTGGGTTAGATGCTCTCCTGAAGCCTGTTTCCCATTTCACTTCCAGGAAACAGGAATCCAGTCTGTGCCCCCAAAACCACTTCATGAAACAAATCTGAGCAAAGAAATTTGTGATTATTAACTGTTGTGTTCCAAAAGCACACTCCTGAATGTAAAATGAAGTGCTAATCTAGACATAAGGCTGTCCAGATATGTTACTGAGTATCCATCCTTTGCACTATTCAAAACATGATTGGACAAGACCCTGAGCAACCTGATCTAAGTTGGGTCTCATTTGAGAAGGAGGCACCAGTCGACCCAAAGACATCTCTTTGAATCTAAATTCTGATTTTTTATGCCCCTCCTAGAAGGAATATGCTGCTGTCGTATCAATACTTTTAATGGTGTAACTATTAATACATAAACAGTTTTATGACTCCAATTTGTTGAAAATTATTTTCATTCTTTCATACTTCCATTCTTTCTCATTTTCATAGCTAAACAAATAGTAATTTATGAAACCATTTAAAGTCTACTGGTGAGAATTTCCCTTACACCCCTCATTTCTAGATCGCTACAGAAACATCTTGATAAAAAACCACTGAAGAGTAATTGAAATGAAAGCATTCTACATACAGACCCTGCCCGCAATAACTGGAGAGGATCTTCAGCTTCGCCTTACTTCAGGGAAATTATCAAGGCTTCTTCAAACAATAGGACTAACCAATTCAAATATCTAACTGGAAGTATTTTTTACAGTGTGAATACAAAATCTTGGTGACCAAAGAGAGGTTGAAGAGGGAACTCAAAGCAGACAATAACGTTGCATGCTCTTACTCTCTACACCTCACCAACAGCTTCTGATGCACCGTGTCTGGTGATGGTGTTTGGCCACCAACAGAAAAGTTGCCACTGAAGTGTGGCACCTTGCTGTATTTGGTGCACATCTGGAATGTGGTGCTATGCATGAGCATTTAGGCTAGTTAAAAGTTTCTCTAATTTGCATAGTGCCAAGCAAATGAAATTGCATGGTTTCCAGGAAATGACTCAATACATATAAGACTGGAAGTTTAAGTGCTATGGTATGTAAAGGGGTAAGAAAGTCCATTTCCATCATAAATGCTTTGTTATCTCTCAAAGAGAAAAAAGAAATTTCCAAACTCTGCCATCACAGTGGAGGATAAAATGGAATACAGAAGATTATCTGATATGTTTTTTTATGGGGATTAAATAGCCATTACTTAGAGGGCTGTTTGCCATCAGGAAATAGACAACCAACCATTCAAACCAGCAAGCTTCTCTGATCTACCCCTCTTTGGTCCTCAGGAAGGCAGATTTTTTTGTCTTTGGTTGGTTTTTCTTAGGCATTATTTATTAACTTGCTTTATTTTATTTTAAGGGAAAACCATTGACTTTTTGTTTTTAATTTAAATGTCAGAGAGATACATTTCACAGCTACTGGTAAACGGCCCATGATTCCCTGTATTATGTTCTCCAGGGAGCCTTCTGTAAGGAAAACCAATGATTTTGGCTTTTCAGGTGTAGATTTACCCTTAAATTTTCACTTTCACCATCTTAGATCATGCAGAATCATATAATATGAAGCTGGGAAGTTCAGATCATCCTCCTGGGCACCCATTATGAAATTTGCTGGCAAAAACTTTTTATATTTCACTTTCACACTTCTTAGAGAAATATATCAGTAGCAAAACTTAACAAAAGAAACCAAACCAAAAGATTCTGTAAATCTCTGATTCACCTTTTTCAGTTCATTTGGATCCAGAAATTACTGCCTTTTTCTTGTCTCACCCTTCCCTCAGTCTGTGCCCCATTCTCAAAAGCATGAGCCAGTCAGTTTAATTAAAACAACTCCACTGCAGAAGATGATCACAAGCAGAGTGAAGAAATTGATGGGGATGTTCAGTTCAAATAGTGACTCCACAGTTGCACTTACGGTCATATGGATGCTTTGTGGAAGACGTACTGATGGACTGAAAATGCCGAACATCCAAGAAAATTAATAATTTCCAAATAAGGAATAAAAAGATGAGTTCAGACCTATAAAGGAGACTGGGGAGTTTGGGATGGGATGGGATGGGATGGGATGGGATGGGATGGGATGGGATGGGATGGGATGGGAGAAGTACCAATCATTGGGTAAAAACTCACTAGCTCTGCTCTCCGTGGAATGGGACTTCCTTTCCGTGTATTAATGCTGAGGTTTCCCCATCAGAGAATAGAAGGAAATCAACTTCACCCCTAAGAAATAGTAACTTCCAGTGTGGAATACCTTAGAAATCTGTTTTTCAAATTCAACCAGGGTGTGCTGGTTTTGATGGAAGGAGAGTTAATTTTTCTCACAGTTGCTAGTACAGGACTATGCTTTGGATTTGTGCAGAACACAAGGTTGATAATGTAGAGATGTTTTCAGTTTTGGTGAGCAGGGATTACAGAGAGCCAAGGCATTTTCTACTTTTCATACACTTACCGTGCTGTGAGGAACTTGGGGGTGTATCGGAAGCTGGGAGAAGACACAGCCAGGACGGGTGACCTAAACTTATGTAGTGGCTTGACTTTGGCTGGGCTCCAGGTGCCCACCAAGCTGCTCTATCACTCCCCTTCACAGCAGCACAAGGGAGAGAAAAATAAGATGGAAAACAACTTGCAGGTTGAGGTAAGGCAGTTTACTAAAGCAAAAAAAGAAAAGTGAAAGTTTGTGCACCGGTAAGCAAATTTGCCAGTGGAAGAAAAGAAAAAGAAAAAAATTTGCTGGCAATATTCTCTTGCCCTTTTATCTTTTCCTTCCTCATCTATTATTTGATTAATGAAAAATTGTGTAGATGACAAATAATTTTAAATATTCATAAATTAATTTAATGCTCTTGTATGTGGGAGACTAATAACATTAGCCAGAGCCAGACAAAGCTTAGGCAGATCTTGTGTACAAGATTTTCCAATGGCTCTGCCAAAGCAACTAAATCTTTATCTTTAACACTCCCAATAATTTTCCAAGCATAGGCTCTTTGTTTTGTAGATGTGAGAAAAGTTGCAATCATCTCGCAAAATGTGTAGATTAAAATGACAGGAGTTCACTGACATGCAAATACAATGCTTCATGTCAGGCAAGTAGGTTGGAGGATGTTTGAGCATGGGTCTCCTCATATAAGTGGTCTCTTGTAAAAGCGGTCTGGCTGTGCCCAGTCCCTACGTACCTAGGCTGTCTTTCTGCTTCCCAAAATATACTGCAGCTGCAACTTCTTGATGCTCAATGAATCTGTCTGCATCCCTCCAGGACAACTACCTTCTCAGACCTCCCTCAAAGACAGGGAGATGACAAGAATAAAGGCTTTGACAATCCTCTAGTAATGACCAAAATTCCTAAACCCCTAGAGACCATACCTGTAGCCTGTAACAGATCATCTCAGCAGAGCTGCTGTCTGTTGCTGGTACCACCAATTGTTTCTGCATGGAATGTTGGTTACTAAGAGCGATTCAGCTGTGAACAGAGTACAGAGGACTATTAAGAATGTCTAGTCTCCTTCATCTTCATATCTACACAGAGTAACTAGAAGGTCTCTCTACATATGCTGCAGAAACCCATTGGTAAAAATCCTGCCCAGCGTTGGGAATCTCCAATGGGTGGCAGAGCAGCAGGGATCTGAGACTAGTATAATCTCTTACCGATATTTTATCACTTCGGTAGGAACCATTAGAGCATTGAATCAGCTACAAAGAAATATTATGAGTAGGAGAATCAGATGGCTGGCAATGTGAGGAGGAAAGAATGAAATATGAGAGATAATGTGAAAGAAAGACACTGAAACTAGAATAACTGCATTCAATGAAGTTCTTGCTATCTGCCTTATACTTGGCAGCTATTTATATATTTCCCTGTATTTCTTGAATTTATTGATGATTGAGGAAGAAACCAAGATAATATAGAATACAGTGCTGTATAAACACCATGGCCAAGTCAATCTCACTATTGTACCACTAAATTAAAGGCAAAAAGCCCTGAGCCGTGGCCAAATCAAAGATGGAACGTCTGTCTCTCATTTATTCTGAGTTTACAACTGAAAATGAAGTCTTGACTTCCACAGGTGAAAATTATGTAACTCATCCCAGCAGCTTGTAACCCTTCCCCATTCTGACCACCCCAGCAGCAGCAGAGCTAAGAAGAGCAAAAGCAACATGAAAAGATCGACATACTGAACCTCTTGGTGTTAGGTGTCTACTCGTCATGGCTTCTGAACTCAATGCCAAGGTTTTAAACAAAGCTAAACATAAAATAGAAAATACGACTGCAACGAAACTGTTGAGCTGCTTCTTTCCACCCCCAAACACATAGTGATAATACCCAAATATGGCAGACATATTTAGTCTTGGTAGGAAAATGTAGCTTTCTCATCCTTAGGTACTGCAATCCCGAAAAGCATCTCTTCCTGCTAGCAATACTCTCCCTCTGCCTCTCTGATATTATTAAATAAATCATCATGATGAGGTGCAGCCATTTCTCACTTTGGTAGGAGCCTGATTTTCCTGAGATAAATGCTGAATGCTTTCCTGAGGACAAGTGAGGAGGTTCAGGGTGAATTTCTAGCTCTGCAGGAGAGTCTGATGCTCTAAAGCAGAGTAAAACTTCAGCACTGAGAAGAAAAAGATCCCAGGTGTGGATGACTGATCAAGAAAAAAAATCCCCAAACAAGAAAACAAACGAAAGTGCCCAGACCAAACCCAACCCCATCAATGCAGTACTTCAGCACAAAGAATGAAGCACCCCACACTGCTCCAGAGACCTGATAACCTGCTTCCAGGCTCTCTATCATTCAACTGGGTACTTGGCAGTACCATCAGTCAGAGCCCCTGCAAGCCTTTCACACCTGCAACAGAGAGCCTGGAAGTGCTGTGAGCCCTGACATGAGCTGGATCCCTCAGGCCTGCCAAGCAAGCTGGTGGGGAGGTGGGTGAATGGCAGAAACTCTGCTGAGTTTCTGTCAGAAGATATGAGAAAAACTGCATGTTTCCAAAGAACATTTAAATCTCATCAAAGCAGCATTTTCCAGCACAATAATTTTTCCACCTTGAAATTTTTGTCTCTCCATTTGTAAGCATCATCATGCTTGTTTTCTTCGGGATTTACACCACCCCCCCCAACTCCTCCACCTTCCACACTGCTGTGAGGCATGGTCTGCATAGGGGACAGTGAGGAAGCACCCACATGCTGCACCTGAAGGATCGATTCTTCCTCCTCTCACCTCAGAAGTCAGCCTTTTCAAGCACCGTATTTTAAATCCTAAATTTGCATGTGCATATTGGCACCCAACAAAAGGCCAGCAGCATAAAAATTTCAGTTAATATGTCCAGCTATTCCTGAAATAATTACATAATGAGTATTGCTCAACACATACTTACTGCTTTAACAATGGTGTTCTCTGCCACATGTTTGGCCAGAGCCGTGCTAGTTGTTCTTAGTCTTAGCAAAAGATGCAAAAGAAAAAAAAAACCACCAAAACTCAGATTAAACCATTAATGTGGAGTTTGCCAGGAAGAGAAAAATATTACTGTACAGTAGTTGCAGTTGCAGTAACATAAAGTAATGTTTCCTGAAATAAACAGCTTTCATGTAAGAAGTGATAGCTCCTCATTACTCTCACATTGACTTACATAAAGACATCATTCATCTGTGGCATTCTGTGCTACAGGATATTATTGTGGCAAATACTGATTTCTAAAGGATTATTTCAGTGAAGATTGTTACTAGAATAAAATTACAAGAGTCACCAATATTCATATCTATGACAAACTGACTACCTGCTGAGGAAGAGAATACGATTCAGTTTCTAATAGGAAAAAAACCAAACCAGCTTGAGAAATAGGAAATTCTGATTCCTGTAACTCTGGCTCTGACACTGTCTCCTTCCACAGCCTTGGGCAGGACACTTGCCTTCTCTCTGTCGCAGAATCAAATACTCTTTTGGCTTTTTGAATGATTAATTCTGTTAATGTTTTTAAAGTGCTTTGCTAATGAAATCCAAACATATAAAAATCCACTGTATTATAACAATATCAGAAGTTTTATTTCCTTATTTCTTGCTAAAACATTACATGCTGAACATCACTGTGACATTATAATCACTTTTTTTTTAAATCTAAAAGTCATAGAATATTAATCTATAATGAAGTTTTCAGGTGCTATGTGTCCCCACCAGCTGCAAGCAGATAACCTCTATTGTAGGAATTCTTGTGATAAAAATAAAATAGCTACTTGGCACTCAAAATTAATGCTGTATCAGAATCTGATACATAAGTAGTTATATCCCAAACCCATTGCTTCAGTAAAAAAAAAAAAAATATATTGTTTGGAAGTACGTATGAAATTTATAGCAAAGGCATATATTTGACCAGTAAAGCTTTTTGTACACTTTCCAAACATTATCATATTGCAAACCTAAAATTCTGTCTCCATTTTCTGTTTAATAATAGGGCCCCCTCCAAAACTGCCACCCTCTGAAGGTGTTTCTGAGCAATGAGCACAGGAAGAAACCAAAAGCGCAAATGCTCAGGTGCAAAGCAGGTTGGAATTTGCTTCTATCCAGTGCTCCCAAACTGATCCGTTCACAGTTTTTCCTTAGTATTTTATTGTGTTTCTGGACTGTTTCATCACGGAACAAAAGTTGAGTTTATCTCTCATGTGAGATGATCTTGTTATAGGTGATCTGGTTATAGGATGTCCTTGATGAAGAACAATCTTGTTAATAGCTTTCCTTCTCAAAGACATGTCACTTCAAATCCATCTTGTATCTGGATCTCAGCTACGTATAAACACCCTCACCTCGAGTGCCCCCTGCTTAGACTGATGATGCTTGTTCTGCTTTGGAGTCAAATGTCTCACAAAAGACTTATTCAGCTGCTGGAATTTATTTCACATAAAAACAGTTATAATGATGTTTTATCTCAATGACCATCATTTTTCTTCCTATGAATCATAGAGTTGCCATTTTTGCAGTTTTTCGCGAACACTATCATCACATTTTGGCTGAAGTGAAAACATAGGTCGGAAACATTTTCTATAGATCCACATCTGCAGGGAAAATGATGTGAATAATATCTCCTGTGAGCCATCATCTGACTTGCGAGACTTGTGCACACAGTTCAAGGTCTGTGAAAACTCTGTGTGAACACTGTGTATTTCTGGGCATAAAGAAGAAAAGTAATCCATACTTTGCCCTGGAAGCCCAGTACGTCTGAAGGCAGTTCTGGATGTTGGGAAATTGGTGATGTCTGCACACTTACACATATACAATCCTGTTATGACTCTAGTATTGTTTGCCAGCATTTTAGTGGGATTAAACTGTATATCCCCAGTACTACCATAAGCACCTAAATTAGGCACTGGTCTGAAAAGTCTTGTCAAGAACTTTCATGACATCCTTTTGTAAGGTATGTCTTATAAAAATACAATGAATGGTCATATTATTAATCACAAGTTAGATAAGATACAAGTAATATTTTGAACTAATAACAATATTATTTTATGGTTGTGGGATCAGGAGATACTGTCAATAAAATCCCTAAATGATATTATTTGTAAAAGATGCGGTTATTCATTCTACATTTAGAATCATGGCTTTATAAAGTTTTGGGACGCTTTAATGTTTAACTTCAATAATTCTTGTGAACAGTTCACCTCCTGTCTTACATGGTGCATCATGAGTGGGGAGAAGAGGTAGGAGATGTGATCTGAAGACAAGACATCTTTGCATTTGAGAATGTGACTTACAGTCATTGTCACAATGTCAAGAGGAGGTCCTGGCACACAGCAGAGATAACAAAAAAATCCTCTGAAGGAAAGGAGTATCAGATGCTGAACAATGCACAAACCTCTGCAGAGAGACAGATGGAGGTCAAATGCAATAGCTGAGTAGAGGAAATAACTATAAAAAGTTATAATAAAGAATTGCAAGCAACCAACACTGCTGAATGGTTTGCTGAGACCAAGCTCAGCTCACTAGGAAGTGACTGTAGTTGTGTTGGGATAGGAAATTCAGTTTAAAAAGAAGATGAATAGCTGTTAAAAAAAAAAAAAAAAAAAAAAAAAAATGAAAAAGAAAGAAAAATTTCCTGGATAAAATTGAGGGTGTCAACAAATTTACTGTTGGCTCTTCAAAGATCAGTCTAAATAAAATTAGATCTAGAGAAAAAGTTCATTTCCTTCCCAACTATATTTACAGACTTAAATGGAAGGATGCTAAATGCCTTAGATGTTGTGTTAATTTTATATATAGGCCTGTATATTCTTATGAGCATACAACTTCAAGACAATAAGTATAAATACACCTTAGCTAGAAATGGTTCCTCTTCTAATGAGGTTACTGCTGTGTTTTATTCCAGCATGAATTATGAAAGAGATGTACTCTTACAAAGTAATGGTTGCTTTACTCTTCTATATGAGTAGCTGACCTGTGGTAAACAAACCTTTTTCTGAGTCCTCATCTATTACACTTCAGGTGTGATTTAGAGATACGGAACCTTTCTTTCAAGCACTTTGAAAATGCTTCTCAAGAATGTTTAACTCAATAATGCCACTTGCTATTGCTAGGGTTTTCTTGATGTCATCGATGACGATGTCATCAATATATTATGCCACAGCCACTGATCAAGTGATTGAGTGGTATGAAATCAAACCCTGGTGTTCAATGCATCACTGATACAGGACTTCAGGTCTCTGTGATAAATGTCTTTCATTTTCCGTGAAATATAGTGGTAAAAGATAACTATTCCCACTCTAGCCATTGGTAACATCAAATACTATAATTAGAATAAATGAATGAGAGATCAGTATTTTAGAATACAACTCAATAAGCAATTTAAACCAAACTGAGGCCACATCAAAAGAAACAACTTTGCCTTTGGCCCTATTTCTAGATGAACTTTCACCCTTTCATTTCCTGTTCCCTTTGGCAGGTACATGGGTTTTTATGACCACTTGCTGAACTAGGTCAGTAAATTATGCTATGTGAAAGCAAAACAAAAAATGAATAACAACTCCCCTAAATGCTATTGTTGTTGTTGTTCTTATTATTATCATCGTTATTATTACTACTATTATTATTTATTATTGTTACTATTATTATTATAATAACCACAACAATAATCATTATCATTATTATAATTATTATAGTTATCATTATTATTAATTATATGCACTATGATAATATTATGCCACTAATAAATTGAAGGGCAGCAAGTGCCACCACCATGTCAATTCACTATAAGACTGCAAAACATCTCTGAAAGAGCCAACGTGCTATGGAGATGGACATCAGGAGCAATGGAAGGACACGATTGGTTTTTTTGGCTGCTTGTAAGTGACAGCTTACACTGTCTCAAAGATTTCATCTAACTCTAACCTCTACATCTTGTAAATACATGACTATTTTTTTCAGAAATAAATTCTGAGCACGGAGTTCAGTAATGAATTTCAGCAGAAATAAAAGGCTCGCCTCTGTGTGTGTGCCTGGCTAATAGGATTTTGACACCAATATTCAGTAATTCTCAAGTAATTTTTTGATTCTCATTCTGGAAACTGTAAATAGGGAACTTATTGAGAGATTCTGCTTTTCATTTGACAAAAAATACAGAGAGGGATATATATAAGGTGTTCATAGAAGTATGAGTATTAAGATGAAACAGAGCTAACATTCATGATTAATTAGCATACCTTCGCCAAACAAATTTAACAAACGAGTATAATTTCATATTGCTGCTAAAAGGCACTGGAAACCCAAATGTTGTTTTTTTTTTTTTTTTCTGAGAGTCATTTTAAAGCTTTAAAGTAAAACGTAAGCAAACCACTCTAACTTGCTGAATTTTGATGATATCTGCTAATAAAAATCTTAATGATATAATCTTTATTAGTGATTAGACGAAGAATTTTTTACAATAGCCTCCTCTTTATGTTTTGATAATTCAATTTCTAATTTTGATCAGAACTAGGACCAGTAAATAGAAAACCTTGTATATCTGGCATACAAGAAGTGATGTAATCACGCATTCCCAATTAGTTGCTCTTTTTAATTTTTTTTTTTTTTTTAATTTTAAGCAGGTGTAAAGCCTATCTGAACTCTCTCTAGGTCAGTGTGCACACTAACCGTTATTATGAAAGTGATTTTGCAAATGGCATCTTACTTTAAAAAACCCCTGTGATCTCAGCCATCTTATAAAATACCAGCACTCAGAAAGAGGAGAGAACATGTTAACGCTGTCTCTTGTGCCATAATAAATAGACTAATTAACCAAATCTGGCACTTTTAATATGACTACTCGGCCACGAGCTATATAACTTGACTTTCAGCTTCTATTCTTAAAGCTGACAGCTGGAAAAGAAATTCTTTACAAAGGAGGTACTTGTGAGAAAGACTCACAAACATGAAATGTCAGGATATCTTTACATTCAGTTTTATGAATATATTCTGTGTTATACAAAAGAATCATTTTTGCCATATTACATCCACATCATATTAATCACCTGAACCAGTTCCATTATGTCTTCCCTTCTGTATTTCAAACACCTTAGCAATACAGAACAGATTTATGAACCTTGAGAGGAGTGCCATAAAAAAGGAGCAAAAAAGCAAACAAAATGTGTTTACCGTATCTAAAATGGAAAAACCTGAGTGTACCCATATACAAACAGAATTAGAAGTTTCTGTTCTGAAAAAGAAATGCCTGAAAAACACCATGGTTTAAGAACATATCATTGTACTCAGTGTAGGAGGTGAAGACAAGAGACAATTTATTCTGCAGCTGGTTTAGAAATAAACACAGCCATGGAAGATAAGGAGTGAAAGAGGGATAAATCCTCCCGAAGCAAACTTGATGGACAGACAGGCTGCCATTAACAATGCTGTTGCCTTTGTAAGTACAGAGTGATGTGGAGATACCCTTGCATTTATACTGTAGACATGGTCCTTAAAGATTTTACACCTCCAATTCCTTAGAATTATCAGCTATCTCCAGCCTGTCACTCATCCTGGCAATCTTAGATTTCTAGCTTGCAGGCCAGGCAGATTATTGACAAAGCAATCCAGGATGATATAATACACCCTGACAAACAACAGTGAGGGGGATTGTGTTTACCACTTTCACTGCACCAATTCAGCTAAATTAATTCTTAATGCCAAAAGTAAACTTTCTCTTGATAAGCATTCACTCCCCTTGCACTATTGTTTTGTGGCACTACCCTCCCTCCGAGTAGAGTAGCAATGCATCTTGATCCATCTGATTTAACCTACTTCCTCCTAATGAAAGTGAGAAGAAGGTTTTTCATAGAGTACCAAACAAGCAAACAGTTAGCAAAAGTGCTGGTGTATGGTAAAATCAAAGCTATAATTTAAGTGGAAAAAATAGACAGGAGCATTTCACATTTAAGTTTATTTCTCTGTCCTCACCTTACCTACATCTACTGAGACCATAGAACACACGGCATGATAAACACTGTTGAGAGATATAAGCAATCATATAAACATGCAAAATAAATTGTCTCTGAAAAGACTTTTTCCCCCCCTGCATCATGATTTTCCACAGGGGCATTTTTTACTTGTGAGGTTATGCAATCTGTGGATAGAAAAAGAAAAAGGGATTAAAGTGCTGACAGACCTTTAACAATAGGGATGACTCTATACACTGCTGAACTACTGAACCGATTACTTTGACTAGTTTCAAAAAAGGATTATTTTATGCATTCAGGATGACAAAATCACTGATTTAACACTCAGTGCTTCAGCTGCAGCTCATGCAAAGGTGTGGAAGAAAACATCACATTTGCTTACTTATCAATATTGATTGATCTCTTCTGTGTCATTTTTATCAGACATAGCAATGTTAATCCAAAAATGATTTCTGTGCCAGGAGTTTAGTCATTTGAATGAGATGAAGTTAGTTGTAAAACAGAAGTTAAAATCTAAATCCTAACTGTCTTCAATGGAAGAAAGTGTTAGACTGTGGTTTGCTATTCTTTCTGAACACTGAAAATAAACCACTAATATTATCTAGAGTAAAAGTCCCTTGACTTTGGAAGTGTTCTGACCAAACGTTGATTCAAGTTCATCTTTACCTCAAAATTTTCAAATTCAGGACAACCAGATGAATCTCACACTTTTTCAGATGTTTTAACCCTGTTAAGTGGGAATTACGCCAAAACAAAAGAGAGTTTCTGATAACTAAATACACACTTGAATTGGGTCATATAAAAAATGCTTTAATACTTTTCCAGCACTTAAAACTAAGTTAATAGGATATATGTGCTAAACTCTATAGCAACTGTGCACATGGGACCTAGGCTAGCAGGACCTTGATAGCCAAGAACGAGATTTCTGACCCTTTCCTTTTACATGGCTCCATTAAGTACCCTAGGTGCTTTCACACTTATTCAAAACTTCATCATGAAGTTCCTCTTCTGAAAAACAAGCCTTTTTAGGAAAGCAGCAGCAAAATTGCTCAACAATATTATGTTTTTTAAGAAGGAACTTGGAGGAGAAGCAAGAAAATTTATTTTCCTCGTTTTTCTGATAATTGTTACTTTTCTGCCTAATGTAAGAAGGAAAATAAACATTGCAAGAAAAGAAAACATTATTCTGAAGAACAATGAAATATTATTCTGAAGAACAACTTCACAGTTTTGTTTTCCTGCAAAATATTCTGCTCTCAACTCATGAGCAAAGATTGAAATACACTCTTCCTACACCTAGTATGGTTACGTTTTGGTTTATGACTATTTCTCCCTCAATGTTTATGGAAAAATTGTTATTTAATTTAACAAACATATTTTTCTCATTTTCCAATGATATGTATATTTGGATCATTTTCAGACCAAAGCGACTTTCCCTATTTCCTGTATCTGAAGTCTAGCAATTTCTATTGATATTTTGTGGAGTACCTTCCAGTGAGGGCACCTATAGGTCTTTACCTGACAGTCTCATTTGCCAGGGTGAAACTTCTTCTCTGCCTCCCTCTGGTACCTATTCCCTCATTTTCCTTTATTTCAAATATTAATTTATTTGCTTGCTGTAACTTGGCACTGGATATTGGTATCAGTAATAATATTTGCTAATAACCCTTTGATATGACTACAGTTTTAAAATTGTAAAAATGGACTGGGAAGCTAAAGCCACTGTTGTAAGTCATTGAGATCCAGACTCCTAAGACAACTGGAGGTGTCTTGGATTCAAGCAGAGCTATTTATTACAGATAATGTTGGTTTTTAGCAGAGCTAATTACACCAGTACAAATCTCAGCTAGGTGCAGGATGAGAGATGAGAAGGTATCTCATTGTTGATATCTTCTGACATAGAAGAACAAGTTATTCCACTCTTGCTCTATATTTTTCAGAACAGTGGGGTCTCACAAATCAGCCAAGCGGCTTTGAAAACTCTCTCTGCAGTTTTTAGTTGCACTTGGTAATATGACTTAAATAGACAGAAAAAATAAAGTCCATGAACAAGTTGCAGTGTGCTATAATTGCTGAAGAATTACCATTTGATGAATCTTTTATTATCTGATGTTAATTGTAGCAGTCCAGCACATTTGAGGCAATCAAAATTACACAGGTTTAAAATGTAATTTTATTATATAAAGATACACGAAGACATGCACAGTTTGAAAATAGATTGTTTCAACATTTTGTTTTTGTTCTGTGAAGTAAAGGTAAGGGAGCAGAAATGTGGTGTCACAGCAGCAGGAGCAGAAAGTATTATTCTGTGCTACTCTAAAGCATGAATTTAAAAAAATATATTTAAATCGATGACATCCTCATTACAGAGAGCTGGAAGAGGTTCAAGTCTTTAAAAGTTCTGCCACCTCAAGAGCAGCACCTACAAAGGTGTTTGACCTCTGAGGAAGCTGCAGATTCAAAGGGCAAATATTCTGAGACAACGGAAAATCCTGCAAATAACAACAAAGGAAATATAATCTTGACTACACTGTGGATGCTGACAGAAAGCAAAACTCCCTGAATTATAACTATGATAATTTGTTAATTTTAATTATTTATAAGGAGATGAGGGCAGAGTCCCCAAAAATCTTTCTATTAAGAATCGTCAGTATAAATCTCTCTGATATACTGTAATGCTACTTCATCTCTGCTGCCAGCTGCGCTGGGACACATAAAGCCCCTCATTAGTTCACGCCTCCGCTTACAAGGATTGCTTTAACAAAGGGATCTAGTGTGTGTTAATGACTCTTAAAATTAAGATATGACTGTGGCAAAACGAAAAATACCTTTGTCTTATTAAAATGATTTGGCAACAGCAGTGCAGAGCTGCTTTGTATTTGCTTGTCTCCACACACATTTTAGTTCAGGCAGAAAATAGAGAATGCACTCTGGAGAAACACATAATGAAGTCAGATAGAAAATCTTGCCTTGTTTCAGATATGAGTTCAATTCATTCTTCCCTGAATGTGAGACAATATACACAGAAGAAAACACTGCTGACATGTTTTAACTTCACTGACACTGAAGATGTTTTCTCTTTAGCTCGTGCTTTTAGTCTTCATCTGAAATATTATATATCTGGTTACTGGAGATGGTCCTGAAATCAGTTTCTAACTTTGGCTTTTCGTCTGATATTCACTGAGCACCACTGCTCAAAGTTCTTTCGATAATTTTGTCGGTTAATTCACATCTAGCAAAGTGCAAAAAAAAAAAAAGCACCAGATGTTAGGTTGTCACCTTTTGTGTTACTGCTCAGAGCTCCTGTAGGGGGGGCGTGGGGGCCGGGCGTTCTGCAGATTTTACAGGGGAAAGGGTGGGAGAAGGGTTCTAAAATTCTGGAAAAGAATACTGGTCTTGTAGTTAAAAACAGGAGAACTGGAGTTCACCTGTCATAAGCAGGTACTTTGGTTCAAAACTATTCCCTAGAGCCATGCTTTGCAATCGAGCATAAGTCAGAACAATGTGTCAAGACTTGGAGCACAGCTCTTCAATGTCTAACACAACTATTAGAGAAAGAGCTAAAAAAAATTTGGTTGTCAGCATAATTTGAGTTTAAAATGATTTTAAAGGAATGTTTAATTCTTAATTAGCCTATTCAGTGCATTACAACGTACATTTATATCCAGTAGTTAAGAAACCTAGGGTAATCTTTCTATGTAGCATATCTTGTATGCTATATAACTGTCCATAGAAAACAACAAGAATTGCCAAATTAGCTGTGACCTTTAACATACAGAGATCACATTAGAGAAAGTGCTATATAAAAGAAATATTCAGCTGTATTTCACTAAAAGAGACCCTTTCTCTAACACTAGCCCTGCTAAAATGTGTTTTACTTCTGCCTGTAAGGAAAAAGATCAAGGTTTGCTTTAAGCTTACACACCTCGTTTTTATAGTCTCTGTTTTAGTAGTGTCTGGGTGACTTATTTTGTTGAATACATATATTTTGTTTTGCATATGGTTTGTCATGGTGCAAGGATTTATGCCAAATACCAACGTCATACAAAAGATTTTGAGGCAGGAATAGTGTTCTGGTCCATGGTCCACCCTGGCACCCAAACGACTCTCCATGCTGGCAACACATTCCACAGTTCTTAAGGAAAAGCACCACTGTGTTCAACAGCGAAAAAAAAAAAGATGGATATGGTAAGTCACAGCATGAATGTCAATTACCACATTCTTAATATTTGTGAATTTTATATATTTCTGCTGCAGGAAGCTGTAAGAGCAAAGGAAAATATACCTTGAGTCCTATCATCTCAGAACTGGGAAACGCTATTCAGGTCAAGGGCTGAATGTCACTGCCCATGATTTTCACAGCGGTATTGCCCTGACTCTGAGGTTCTACCAATTATAGGCATTTTCAGGACCTCTCTGAACTTTTCCAACTAGACTCTTTGCAAGGAGACTTAACTGTGAGAGAGAGTCTGAACCAGTCTAAATTGAGACAGTGGCAGTGAATTAAGTAGAGTTGAGTACAAATGCAATGCCTCAGAAGTGCTGGTTCTGACAGTTCCAGGTACTGTCAAATTTTAAAGGGCATTAACATTCACACCCTAGATATAAGCAAGAACTGGCACTGCTTTAAGACCTTTTGTAATAGCATGATTAATTTTTAAGTTAAATTAAAATTTAAAAATCTCAGATGTTGTATAAAATATACTACTGTCACAGAAAACAAACGTACAGATAACAAAGATGAGCCACACTAATTTTCAAATCCTATAACATTCATCTTGAGAGAGAAAATAAATCTTGGAAGAAAAGAGATTTGCCTGTCACCCTATCAAAAGCAAAATGTGAGTTAGTATATTTTAAAAAGCAAGTTGCAAATATTTTAACTGTAATATTGGATGCAAGAGAAGAATAAAATAATTTATCAAAAAATATTATCCTCTACGTTGTAATTTTTATATGAGAATTAAAGACTAAGTAGTGATAAATAAACTAAAGATAGTGGCTTTGTTCCCAAGGATAGTGGAAAGGTAGGAAAAGGCAGGGGGAGTAGGAAAAGAGCCAGCAATCATATCGTACACCAACCACAGCGATGTTACTTCATGAATCCATAAATTTGCAAGTGAAAATTGTACAGCTTTTTCTTGAATTTCACAGCTGTGCATTTGCAGCTTAAAAATATGTAACTTCTTTTTCTTTTTTTTTTTTTTTTAAATTGTGCACAAGTGTTTGTGGTTGTCAGCTAGATGTTCGGTTACAGCAGGAAGGGAAAAACAGTAGCAAAACACAGGTCAAGAGAGTCTCATCTGGCTGCTGATCTGAAGATGACAGCCCAGCTGATGAAGTTATCTGTTAAACCGTGGAACAATAGTATTTTGACTACTAGGTTCAGGACAAAGCAGTTCAGGACAAACCCTTTTGGCACAAGCTGACTTGCTTTTCTCAATGATCAGAGAAGTTCTTCACTGACAAAATGTGAAATCCTCTGCAATAGAACAGAACTGTCTCTTTGCTAACTGAAAAAATTAAAAGTAGTTAAGGATTTATTTTGAAACACAACTATCCTTTGTCTGTACTAAAAAAAAAAACAAAAACCAAAGGAACAAAACCCAACCAACTACCCCCCGCAAAAAAATATGTCCAGAAATAGAGACCTCACCAACTCAGAACAAGATAAAAAACAGATACAACATCTGTAACAGAGGATGCTTTTATATCTCTTTAAACAAAAGTAAAACTCTTTATTACATGTCTGCAAGCATTTTTCTCTACTTTCACTTGCCCTGAATCATTACAAAAATAAGCATGAGAGCATGGGACAGCAGTTTTCGCAAAACTGATATTCACAGAAAAAAATTCAGGCTTCTTCGTTCAAACTGTCTTCTTTACACTTCTGTTTGTAAATCTAAAATCTATTTGAGCTGCAATTTTTAAAAAGTCTTGGCAGTGTAAGTGGCTTATGAAGACAGAGAATACTCAGGATTTTATGTGATATTTTTAGAGCTTTGAAATATACAGACAAAATACCATAGAATATTTTTATCTATGCACAGAATGGTCCTAAAAATTCACATGCATTAAAAAGAGTGCATTGCATACTCAACTGCTGTATTATATATTGTGAGATTAAATTGTTCAGCTGAAGTCCTGAGATCTGACAAGCCTTTTTTGGTGCAAGAATGGAAGAGGACAGTGGAAGAAAGTGGTTTTAAGGTAGTGTTATGTTTTCATATCAGCCAAATGCTGGACATATCAGTAGGTGTGTGTTTGAGTTTAAGTTATCCCTAGTATGTACCTGTGCACTTGAAAGCATTTGTATACTTTTTTTGGAACTGTAGAAATATTTACCAACAGGTCAAGCCTTCAGAAAGAAAAAGTATTAATATTGCAACACCTCTAATGTCTTTTTCAGACATATACTAGATACATACACAATCATACTCTGCCTACAGACATAAAGACTCATAGGCCTGTTGAAAATGCTTCAGTCCAAGGATGATTGAAAGGTGTCTGAAATAATGAAAAAAAATACCATACCTACTAAATTGCTATTTAGGTATAAGTATGCTTTCAATGCTTTCTTCAGGGCACCAAGCAAAAGCATGTATTTCTTATCTTCACACAGGGTGTAATAAAACCAAAATGATAAAATCATTAAAATTTTGGCAATAAAAACATTCAAAGACATCTATAGTTCATTTTCCTTTATGACAAGGCCAAAGATTTTATTTGGTATTTATTCACATCCAAGACTACATGTCTCCCAGCAGATCTGTCATGCTTTTGGGCTGACCTTCCAATCTGAACAACTTAAGGAAATTTAGCATCTTGATGCAAATTTTACAGTTGCCAGCACTGACAAGGGCTTGCTCCTCACCAGTTAGTTAGAAACAATCACTAAGGACAGATAGAAAGAGGGAGTCTAAAATTAAGTGTTTCCACAATAGGTCTGAATAATTTTTGAAATGAGGTCCTGACTGCCAACCCAATTTAGCTAGAGCCTCCCAGTGTTGAAGGTATCTCTATGAGAAAAGCTCATAATTTTGGAATACTACACCACTAATTAGGAGCTCAAACAAATTTCAGAGGAAAATTGCATGAAAAACGATGAAGATCAATGCACCAAGGTCTAGGAGGCATTAACAAACTATGACAGAACACAACTTCTGTCTGGTTGGGTCATGATGTAAAGCATCTGAAGTAGAAAAGTTTTTAAAAATAATAGGAGATAAAGTTGAATACCTAAGTGGTATGAAGCTAAAGACGTCATTTATGAGACTTTGACGACTGTGTAATCATGTATTTAAATATATCCTATTCAGTTTGCCAATCAGTCTCATATTTGACCAAATTTATAACCTAAGTAGTTAATAATAGATACTTACCATTTTAATTTTAAAAAATGGGCATGCTTCTTATCATAACAATATGTCACCATTATGCTACAATACAGATTTAGATACACAGAAAGCCATTTTTGTAGGTTTATAGCTTATCTGGCACAACACCACATTTCGTACTGAAATGCAAAATGGGTCACGGTGTTTGTTTTCCTACATTTTTCCTTTGATTGAAAAATCAGAACTCTACACAAGAGTCCCTGTCCACAATACATCCTGGGTCATATCTGTAGCAAACTGAAGAATGTTTGCTACAGAAATCCAAGCTTAATACTGTAGAAACATTTTCTGTACTTGAATTCTGTTCTTGATAATAGACAATCTCTCACTATTCAAAGCCAGTTCTGTACTTTCTCAGTCTGACAACTGTTGTCCTTGTTGGGGCAGTACTCTTAAGATAAATTATGAATGCAACGTGAAAGCTGTAAAATTTGTTGTATCTTCTATTATCTCCATGTTAAAGGCCACAAAAGCTCTTCAGTGAAGTCAGCCATTAAGAAATGACAGGTATTGCTATCAGCCTTCTTTATAGCCTATTACCTGCAATGACAGCAGCTGCTACACTACTACTGTACAGCCTATCATGTTATTTGCAGCTAAAGCCAGCTACTGTATCATTTTGGCTCATTTTCTTGACAGTGCCATCATAAATCCATGCAGCTGCAGGGTAACTGTCGGCTGCCTCGATTATCTTCATAGCTCGAATGAATCTTGAAATGTGTGTAACAGGCAATGACTGTTATGGATCAGGCACGAGGGCCATTCTCTATCCATTCTGTCAGGTCTGTGAAGCAATGCCTGCCACAAAGAGAGTTCCTAAACTACTGTCATGTAATCAAGTAAAGTACCTGAACTTTGAGAAATTTCATGGTTCTTGCTGAAGCTTTTGTGGTCTCAAGTCACTTCCCCAAATAGAGGTTTTAAAAATATTGTCTTTTGATGTCCTAGTGGAAGGCTTTGAGAGTTGTATTATTATAATTATTATAATTATTATTATTAGCACTATTATTATAATTACAGTTGTAGATCTATATGTTTATTTTAAAAGGATGTCTGACTGATGCAGAGACACCTGAACATCCCTACAGAATAAAACCAGATGAACATTGATTTGCATCCTTGGAAGAGATGAAGGAAGGTGAGGGAAAATCTTCTGAGCAGCGGTAGTCTGAATGAACATAATGTACGCACCTAAAAATTTTTTAGTAGGAAATTTGTTGTGTTTCTACTAATTTGTGAATACTTCCACTGTGCATTATGCTCCACGCAGAAGAAAAAGGTACTGAGCTGTAGCTCTGTGGGACTTGGAGATAAGGTGTGCAGTGCAAAGCAAAGCTGGCTGAGGTCAGAGGCATTGATAAGGTAACAAGGAATGCTGAGAAATCCTGGGTATTCATGCCATCATTTTCTTGACACAAGAGTTCAAACTGTGTTTGCATTATACCTATAAGTGAATATTTTATAGCATTCCTGTTATCCTTGTGCATGTCACTCCAGCAAGAGAGCACAATAAATTGCTCCAGACTCATCTTACCTAGCCTTAGGCTGTAAGCAAAAAGCCTAGAACAGGAGTTTTATTGACCTCAGTCCCTTATGTAGTCAACACATAAAAGTGCAAACTTGTAGATTAAATTCATCTAAGCATTGCATGTTTCAGCCCTTGGGTTGCAGAAACAACTTAAGACTCTTACCGCTTAATTTCACTGCCCCAGTTAGACATTTTGAATTAACTGAGATGGATCTGAAGTGCTATGTACCCTGTTAATGTCTGATTTAAAAACCCCTAAATATTTGCCTCTATTACAAAAATATAAAAGTTAAAAAAAAAATTAAAAAGTTAGAGGTGGAACAATACAGTCTTCTTCCCTTTGCTGAGTGACTTTTATCAAGTACCAATCCGTATTGAAAATATTGAAAAAATATGTCTCTTTTTTTTTGTTGATCCTTCATAAATCCTGCATAGCATGTATCCCAAATATTTATATTAAGATTGCAAAAAGGTAGCTTTCATAATCAGTGTTCTCTTGTGTTGAGTTTCAGTTTAAATTCCAGTGAAGTAAATACAAAAATTTCACATTATCATTAGAGATTTAGCAGGGTCGTGTTTTTCCATCTTGAGAAAGAAAAACCAACATATGATTAATCAAGGCATTTAAGTATTTGTGCTACTTAAGAGATGGACCCATTGTAATTATTTCCACTTGGGTTATTCATGTTCTTGGAACTACATTTTGGGAGATGTGCCTCTGACTCAGAATTTATTGCAGGATCTTGTATAGCAGTGTAACAACAAGAGAGAAATGTGGTCTCTACAATGCAGCTTTCAGTGCCTCTATGAAATTTAGAGTTTCAGAAAGTTTATTTCAATGTAGCCTTAAAGTACCCTTTAACATGTAGCGTGCCTCAGATAAGTTCTCGAGGACATGAAGGGCATTTTGATGCATTAACTTAATTTTAAATCACTAGGCCATAGGCCATATCCAAGCCCAGGGGCAGACTTAGAGATAACTATATCTGAAATTATACAGGTGGTCTTCCCATTTAAAGAGAAGGGCCTTCAGTGTTTGGGTCTAGACAGGTCTGTTACAGATCTGCTCTATAGTCTACCGATTGCAACATCTTATTTTGGCTTTCTTCTAAAGGTACAGTGGTATAAACAGATTCCAACAGGTTTACTTTTTCAGTAACTTGTCCTCCTGCCTTTATTAAAGTAAGACAAACTCATTGTTAATTGATTTCACTGGAATTCAACTAAGTTTGTATCTGGGCCAAAAAAATTAAATAATTAGATTTAAGATTTAATGTAATAACTGACTTGATTTTCTCCCAAAACTAAATCAGCGCTGCGAATAATGAAAAGACAACAGGAAATGGTAGGACCCACTTCCTGTAACTGCTCTTTTACTCCCATCGCCGGTCTTTTAGAATATAAATTGAACACAAATAGAATAATTTACTATTCAACATGAATAATAAATGTGAAGGATGATTTATATATAAGGAAGGATCTCTCTATAGATTTCTGCTTAAATAGTGTTTTCTTCTGGCCAGCCTGTTGTAATTTCACTTTAATTAAAAAATGTTATACTGGTGTATAAAACACCACTGTAATTTAGTTCTTGCAATACATATTGAAGTAGCAAGAATATTCTAACAAGAATAAATGTTGTTGTAACAAATTTTAGAAGAGCTCTTCAAAAATCTTAAATGCTTCAAATAGCACAATTTCACATTTCATAGCCAGGCGACACTCCTACAAGACATGGACATTCTCTGTGTTCGGAATAAGGGTGTGGACAGTAATGCGATATAAAATTAAAATACCTAAATTAAAGCATTACACAGATAGACTCCTACTTTAACCTATAAGAAGAGCAGTTCTTATAAACAAAAATTTACCCATAAAAACTGGCAAAGACTTACAGGAAAAGACCATCATGTGAAAAGATTGCACATGATATTATAAGGATCTGTCTTTTTTCCCCTATCTCTACCCTTTAATTTTGCCTGAAAGCAATAATACCTGTGTAGTTACAGTGGCTTGGGACCCAGAAGATACCCAGAAATATTAGATACCCAGAAAATACCCATAAAAATTAGACTTTTTCTGAATAAGCTATATTTTCCTATACAAGAAGTGATCTGTTGATCAGAGAAAGTATAAGGCTGAAAGAAGCCTCATATAAACAGTTTATAAAACTGGACATAAGAAGATGTACAAAACCTAGAAATAGGTCCCAGGACCTATTCCCACAATTATGAAAGAATAGAATGATCCTTTTTAGAGGTGTACATAAATGTGTATACAAAATTATACATTAAATTTCTTATAAACCATATGTATTTTACATACACCGAGTAGAAATATTACTAAAATGGATTTAAATTTGTTTCTCAATTTTATTAACATTTTGTGCAAATAATCAACAAGTCAAATTGCCCATTTACTTGTTATGCAGTCTCTCTCATGCTGATAGGTCTCATTTCACCTCTTGACAGGGACATTTTAATTTACCTGACAGACAAGATTTCTGGCTTCAAATGTAAACACACTGGTTGTGTATCCATTTCTACGACATTTCTGTACCACAAATTGGGTGAGTCTTTTCTGGACTCTGAAGATTGTTGGTTTCATTGTTTTTTTTTGTTTTTTTTTTTTTTTTAACATTGCAGCTCTGACATCCAATAGTTTATATATTTGTAGAACAGTTTCAGTCTTCTTGTTTTCTTAAGCAAAGAACTCAGCCCTCTCTGGTCATCTGCTATGTAATTCAGTAGAACTGAATTTCCACTTAAACCACTGTTCCTTGTGTGTTTGGTTATTATAACTGAATGGAAAAAATCAATGAAACACCAGCATGTAAAAGGTTTCACTGGAAACCATTTCAATGCTATTTTAAAAGATAGATAAAAAATTATGATTTGAGAAAATTGTGCTTGAACCAGCAGGTCCAAGGGATCAGATTCTGATAATAAACATGGTAAGTTTCTTTCTTCTCTGAAGCACAACCTGATCCGTGAGCCCACATATCCATTTCTCAGGTGGAGAGTGCTAGAATGAGCACATTTGGCATTAAGGCAGTGTGAAGCAATGTAAGAAACTTTAGATGATGAAGAGGTCCCATGGTACATTGGCTCCTGGGACATCGACAGTACTTTTACCACTGTTGATTCCAGTGGAGCACAGAGATCTGTCCAGAGGACTGTTCTTTTGGCACCTCTGAAAATGGTGGTTTTAGAGGTAGAATCATAGAAAAAAGTTCTGTGGACATTATGGGTTTGCCCAACTGTTTCTATTTTCCTTTAATGACTTAAATTCATTAGTTTGTGCCCTGACACATTTTCTTTGCCTAGTATATTAAAAGAGGAGTATTTTCCACAAAATATTTTATGTAATTGGCATTATTTTCCGTTTCTCTATACAGAATTCTCCAGAGCTCTCTGGCACAGTGCTACCATAGTTTTCAAGGTTGCTGCGTTTTACTTTGTGGTCAGAAAATTGTGGAAAATTTTTTGTACATAAACCTCACCAAATCCTCTCCCAACTGTTATCTTCTAGAAATTGAAAATGAGAAAGTAGAAAACAAAATATTGTCTTGTACAGAGAAATTTTCATGTGAATGTTTAGGCATGCATATCTCAGCTTCAGTGCTTGGACTGAAGCTTTTAATAATCCAGGTGGTGACTGTCAAATTTGTGTTCTTATGACCACAGATGATTAAATGAGGCAGAAAGTAACTCAACCACACCCTTTAAAGCTGTATTTGCCCATAAACACACTTTTAACGTGTCAAAAGGTGGTGTTGTGAGGAAGACATTATTACAGATTAGTAAATGTAATATACTTGCTACATGTTTATGTAATAGGCATCTGCCTGTAAGGGATGACATATTCAAACTTTTTTGCTGGAATGTAGGTAGGAAAGTAACTAAATGCAAACTAAAGGATCCAGCTGTGGTATTGCTAGCTAGAATCAGACATACGTGGCTAGTTACTTCATGTGTCATTTAAGAGAAAATTCGAAGAAAATACCCAAATAATATTTAGTATATTTATTTGAGAGTTCTGTTAGGGTTGTTTGTTTTCGTTGGGGTTTTTTTTATTGGATGATTATTTATTTTAAGTAGTGGCACCTCATTCAAAGATTTGCCACAATTTTTAAAATGTATCTGATCCTATTCTTTTAAAATAAGCCATTTTTTTTCTCTTTTTCACAAAAATATTCGTAATCAAGCTGAGAAAACATTTCAAATTCCAGGTATGGTGAAGAAAAAGTCACATTTTCTTTTGGTTTTGCTTGATAATTTGTGGCAGTCTTCTTTTAAAGGTTTTGGGTCAAGTCCTGTCATCATTATAGTTGCCCAGATTGCATCCAAAACACTATCATGTGGTTTATTTGACTAATCCAGTTTTAATTTGTACTTTCAAGCTGTGAATAATACGTGAATTGTTTGTTCCACATGCACAAGGCCACACAGGATTCAAAGCTGCTGAATGATTGTCCATTAATTTGACTCTGGAAATTCTGGAGACAGAAAAAAAAAAGTACTGTTCTACATTATTGGCTGAAAGATTTGTTTTCATATTTATTTTACAATTCCTATTTCTGGTAAGCAACAGTATTTCCAAGCTTTTTGGCTGAATGTCAATTTTTTTGGCTATAGGACTTATTAATAAAATCCAGACAGTTTTAATACACATAAAGGAGAGAAAAAACACATAAAGAAATAAATTATTCTACTGGTTTTGGGAAGTGGATTTTAATCTGCAAGGGATTTTTGATTTGATTGTTTGTTTTATTTTTTCTCTCTGTAACACTTATTTCCATTTTAGTTGGAAAAGTGACTGAAAGTATTGTCATTAAGTAGTTCATTAGACATTTATGTCTCGGGCTTAAGGCAAGTCCAGCCTAGGCAACCACCTGTAACTATTTTCTCTATATGAATTAGGCACTGAATGAGATTTAGTGTTTTTTGTTTTTTTTTCAGGGGAAAGAAGCTTAGAGTGATGTAAACTTTGTATTTCTTTTGAGAGACTAATAATTTATAGCTATCAATGATGGTGCTGTCAAGTCTTTCACAGGAAAAAGTGAATAAATTATTTAGGTGGCAATATTTTAGGATTCTATGAGCTACATCTCAAAAAGATCTGTTCATTATTGCTACTTAGCATGTCCTCGTCTACAGAGTCATGGGTAAGACCAACTCTTGAAACCCATGCATGATTTTACAAGCTCTTGTCCAGTCAACAGCCCACCCCTTCTTTCATACATTTTGAATCACCACTTCCCAGGAATGAGCTCTCTTTCTTTAATCATAACCATGAATGCTGCAGTCCCTACGTTTGGCTGCATTGAAAAATGTTGTTTATTTCTGTCTAGTATACCAATACCTAAAGAATTATTTTGTCGTCGTCATCTGTTTTCTTCACTATTTATCGCTTTCCCAGGCTTTCTGTCATCAGTAAAGTCTATGATTAATGATTTCATATTTTCATCAATACAATATTAAACAGCATTGGACTAATTACTAACATCTGAGCGCCAACAAAAACATATTTGGAAAAAAGTTGTATTCACTTTTTTTTTTTAAATATTCAACAGTAAATCAAATTGTGATCAGTGAACCACAATTATATTCTGTGTTTGATTCATAATATTTTATTCCTGCAGTCCAGAGGATTACTCTGGAACAGACCCAAAGATTATTAAGTATATTTTAACAAAAATCCCTAGAAATATGAAACATTGTAAGAATATTAGTTTGACAAGTTCTACTCTTCATAAAACCATGTTGGTTGACATACTACCCTCTTTCAATATCTCATTAATTTTGTCCTTGTCTCACACTAGGTATTTCATTCTTTTTTCCTTAGGAATAGCATGAGCTCAAAAGGTATAGGAGAGTTTAAATCAAAAGATTTATTCTTCCTCAAATATTAGAACAATGTTAGGTTTCTTTCCATATTCTTCTTTTTTCCTGATTTTCTAAGACTTACAAAAATGAGTGCAAGTTAAATTGTTTTCCTATTAAAATATATTGTTTGGTATCTGCTTTCACATACTCCATTATTCTTGAAAGCAAAATTAAATTCCTTGGCATAGGATAGAAATACACTATTTAGGTTTTCCTGCCAATATAAACCAGAAACATTAATTGGCTCTTTCTGTAAATTATAAGTAAATCTATCAGCTTCATCTGGTATAGACTAGTGCTACGTGTTTGCTTGCCATTTCCTCAGCTACTTAAAAAATAAATGATAAAGACTTGCTACCACTAAATTCTTGTGCTCATTTCGTCCCTCAGCATGTCCCATTTCCCTGTTTTCTAACTCAGTCCTTTCTAGATGCTTTACAACCAGTACTTTTCTCACATTTCATGAGCACATTCTGCCGCTGATACAAAGGAAGGTTTTTCTCCCCTTACTTTGCAAGAATCTTCCCAACAAGTGGGCCTACTATTTGGATGAAGTGAATTTTCTAGGATACTGCAGGTGTACATCTTTTCTTCAGAAATTTTGCAGGTTCTGTAACTCATCTGTGGTTGGTTCCATGAAGCAGCATTACTTGCAAGTGTCAAGATTAGATTTTTTAAAACCTTTCTGTTAATCATCAGGTTGTTTGTGCTGAAAAATAACAAAAAACATAATTTCTCTTTTGTTTGAATTTCTTTTAGAAAAGATTGTTGTACCTTGAAAGGTTTGGGGTTTTTTGAAAGAAAAGGGTACATCTGTCGATACCTTTTTGCAATTAATTTTTTAAATAAAAATATTTTTATTGTAAGCCAGATTTTTCTTACCCATTTATTGGAGAAAATTCAATATGCAGAAATTTCAGTGAGCTGACCTTTTTTGTGTGTGTCTTATGTCTTCTTTCAGCCCAGCGTCCTGATCTGCCAGTACATTTGCTGTGATGGATCATAATCATCCAGCTCTGTAAACCAGTCTGTTAATATTAGTTTACATTAATGCAATGTGGTTTGGAGAATTCAAGGCCTTTTCAGAGCATGGGTTCATAAGACATCAAGGTTATACAGGATAGTTAAATACATTTGACTAGAATAACTTAAAAACTTCATATTTTAAAAACTTAATAAACACGAAAGTGACAAAAAATAGAATATGAAATGTGTGTAAAGCTATTTTTTTCTTAAAAGGTCTAGCAGTGTTTTTGAGATCAAATATCAGTTTTAGGAAATATAAGCCAAAGAGTAAAAGTAGCAGGTTCCCAGAAATGTACAGATATCTTCTCACTTTTTGCACTATTTTTTGACCATCTGTGACTTCTCAAGCTTTTTATGCTACCAGATTTACCATGCACCCATGGTTTTGGTATCTGAAACCTCTACTATATTGGTTATATTTATTCATTCAAATTGAAATTTTGACAGAGGGCACAACAGAACCTTCTTTTACAAGGGAAGGTGGAGGACTAGAAGACTGAAATATTGAGGAATATGAAGTAGACTTCATACTTACTAACACTTTTCTTTCTGTTGTGTTTTTGAGACTTCCAGGAACATTCAGAGCAAAGACCTCCAGAAGGAACACTATTGTTTCCTGCTGCAGATTTCTGGCTCTTCTGTTTCTCAGCATTCCTCTCCATTAAGCTGTCATTTGTAAAAGCCACAAATAAAGCAAAAGAAATTTGCAAACTGCTTTGAGAAAAGAAAAAAAAAATTCTGATTTTCAAGCCAAGAATTCAACACAGACAGCTTTGATGAGAGTTTCATAATGTGATAAATGTTGGGAAGAGATGTCCAAATAGCATGGGTAGAAATACTGCCATTAATTTTCAGTACAGGTAAATTACTGACACTTATTTACTCATGATGTTTCAGGGAATACTCAGAGCCCTGATTTCTGGCCCAAACAGCTACACAGCCCTTTTTCTTCAGTAATGGCTGTAATGTGATCAGTAAATGCAGCCTTAGCAAATTAATGAAAATAGACCAAAGATGTTGCAATTGTAAAAGACACAAAATTTTCTTCCTATTTTCACAAAATAAATGAAGTTCATATTTTTATTAATTCTGAACTGTCCTAAGTTTTACTTAAGAAAGTGGTATTTTTTAGCATACTATCTTCTATGAAATATAAGGATTCTTGTTTCCTTTTTTTTTTTCTTAAACTGATGAAGAAAATCTGTGAAACTTTAATAGTAGCATTACATCCTTTCTGTCCCATTTGATAGAAAACAGTTCCATCCTGTACACCTATCCCTACAGCCACCATAGTGGACTGATACATCATAATGGAAAGGCATTGTGATCTTTCCTTTATCAGTTTTCCTGCCCCAACATTTCTTTATTTGTAAATATTTTTCAATGTATTTCTACAACAAACTTTTTATGATTAACTAGATTTCAACTGTTATGACAGATACATATAGAGAGTGAAACATTTTCAAGGCAGCTGTAAACCGTTAAAAGCCAAAAGCTATATTAAAATAAAAGATGGCAGTGCATTTTCCATTTTTTCTATTTCAAGTTTCAGATTTTCTTCCCTGTCAGTCTCTTATTGCTATTAATTCCTGAATTTCTGATTTTTTCCCTTACCTTTAACTGGATAAGGGGAATGTCCCATCAGTGCTCACTCATAATCTATAACAACATCAAATATGTTTTCCCATTAAAATAAATATCTCTTTTATACATGTATGACATGTGAGAGATTCTTATGCAACATGTGTAAGAAAGTGAATAGATCAAGAGGGTAGATAAGACATTTACAATTTACGAAGATAAGATAAGAAGAACACCACATAAGTGAAATTCTACTGTAAAGGTCCCTTCAGTGTCCCGAGAGAAGCCAATTTGTGTGGCAATAAGAGGTTATACCAATCAACTACATGTTCTGCATTTAAAGTGCACAGTCCCATTTATGAAAATGATATTTTGGCAATAGTTAAGGACAGAGAAGAAACAATTTTATGTTCTTGTCTGATCCCCCTTTCTCTTCAGCCCTTCTCCTGAAGGACATTACACTATGCACAGAAAATGAACATTATCACCATCTGTTGGCTGTTTGGTGATGTATACGGAATGAGGTAGCAACTAAGTTTGGAAAAGCAAGTGCCTGTATTTCAAGAAAACAACAGGAACTCAGACAGAGCACTAACTGCTGTAGTAACTAGTGTTTTAAGAGGAGAGGCCAAGGTTTGGACTGACTATACAAATTAACTACCCCTTTCATCTAGACCAAAAACAGGATACCCAGGCTGCAGGATTTCTGAAACCCTGGGTTGGATGGACAAAGCAGAGCGGACAGAGGAAAAAGATACACCACATGAAGCTGAATATTTAGTATGAATTTCAGACACTAAACAGAAGCTTTAGAATTACACGCAATATATTTAGCCTTTAAATGTATAAGTACTAATGCTAAGTAAATACTAATAGAATTAACCCATGATAATTATGTTTAAAGTAAAAAAGTATTTATAATAGTGGCTAAATGAAGCAAAATTTAGTTCTATAGATTTAATTTCAGTAATTTTTATAAATAAAACTAAACTAAATCTATTCAACGTCAGGTAGTATCTGGAATTCAAACAGCAAGGAAATGAGGAAACGCAACCTGAAGGTTTAAAGAGAGACCTCTCAAGGACAGTTCGTTTGCTAGTTTGCATTGAAGAAATAGTAGAGATTAGAAAAATATGGATTATATTCTTTATAGAACTGTAAAAAATTACACTTTGAATTGAAGTACACTTTTGGATAGTCAATAAAAATATAAAATAAATAGAAAACAAGAGTTAAAAAATCCATTTCAGTCTAAAATATCGTTTTATAAAATAGTGAAGTGCATAAGATTAATTGAAGTGCATAAGATAATTGCCATAAAATTAAAATTGTTAAGTATTATCCTACTTAAGGACTACAGAAATATATAATTTTTCCCACAGTGCCTTGTAAATTATTTGTGTTTGGTTTCAAATATGTAAAATTCCCTCAAAAGTCGATGTTGCACCATTCCCAATTGTTACACTCATCACATTTCTCCCTCCCTAATCCTCTTCTTTGAATTAAAGAGAAGAAGAAAGAAGAAAAAGAAAAATCTGCTGAACACTAATTATTTAACCTTACCTCCTACCTACTTTCTCTCTTTATTCTGAGGTTTCTTAAGGGCTATAATGAGCTGTCCCCACACAAACAGGCCAAATTAGTGGATAATTACTGCTGGGTCTGTGAATGTTCTCACTCCTCCTTTCTTACAGTTTCACAACATTACCAGAATGGTCTGTCACCTCCCTACCAATTAGGCACAATTACTACTTTATAACATTAGTGGTGGCAGGCTTATTACCTTGGAGAGTATGTAAAAGTAAGGGAGGGTTGGGAAGAGTGGGCAGTGAATCAGGCCCAGGAGATCATTATCACTTTGATAACTTGTATAATCCTAACTTTACTTTTATTTTGCAAGACAAAATCTTCATATGCAGTTAAAAATGGAAATAAGAAGTTGTTGTGGTTTTGGAATTTTTTTTTTATTTTTTTTTTATTATTATTATTGTTTTTATTGGGTTTTTTAGGTAACCAGACCATCATCACTTTTTGTCCCCCCATTTCCCGGGTGGTGGCGCTACTGCTCGAATTTGTTTCTTTCCCTGAAAAGATGTCTTTTTGCTGAAAAATATATGTTTTTCTGTCTTTTTTTCTGGCTGAGGTAGATATATTAATTATGCCACGTCAAAGGCACTTCCACTGACCTTAAAGCGCACCAAAAAATTCCCTTCAAAACTATATTTTAACAAGGGATGCCAAGATAAACCTATCTTAAATGCTCAGAGAAGGATAACTAACTTCTAATCTTTTATAAACAATACTACATAAGTAGTTCACTTTTGCCCTTCTTGAAAAAAAACCCCAACCAAATCACCAACCCCCTCTCAAAAATACCCTATCATGCCCTGTGATTTCCTTTTCTAATGGCTGAAAACAGGAAATTATTAATATTGTCTGTTTTACAAGATAAATTTATGAGAGTGAAAAGACTCTCAGAGATTTAAGATTAGATTTAATGCCTTGAAGGAATAATCTTCATTTATTTGATTTAAAAAATCTTTCATATATCTATTTCTCCTCTCCTCTAAGAGCTTCCAAAGTCTTCTGGTCCTTGTAGTGGTAATTATAGAATATTTACTAACGAATGCTAGAAGAGTTACGATGTTTTGGATGCTAAGAATTAGGCAGACTAATTTAATTTAAAATCATTATGGAAAATGTAGCAAAACTCTGAAACAGAGCAAACCCTTTCTACGCAGGGGCGATTATTTTACAGTAAATTATCACTATTCAGTAACTAATACAATCCCATAAACCTGCTGTCTGTTTGCAGAATCTTATCTATCTTTTGCATGGGATGTACTCAATTTTTTTTTTCCCCAGAATAAATTGTTAATTATAAAGTGTTATAATTGAATATGAGTAGCATTGTGATATTCATCTGATTTATTTAAAGAGCTTTACTGTGTGGAGAGGACATCCTCAAGATGCCTGTTAAACATTTTGCCAGTACCCCATCCTGCAGCACTGAAATTGCAGGAGGTCTGTGAGAGCTGCCTTGTCTTACTATGAACACTGAGCAGAGAGAAACAGTGTGAAGCTCATGTGCTGTGCCCACTTTTAAGCTTGTTAATTGTTATTTTCATAATAGGTACATTTCAGATACAAATGTCGCTTTTGGAAACTACTAACCCTGTTGGAGGTGGAATTGGGCAGAGTAAAAGACAGATGGAGACTATGATATTCTTTTCCAGAACACTTTGAATAACTTAATGAGAATATTTTTACATGGAATATTTTTCATCTATGTGCACCTCAGTATCTCAGAGCTATGTTCTGAAGTAGAAGATTTGTGGATTTGTGAGCTTCTGCCCAGAATAGCTTCTTGTTTGTTTACCTGCCTCCAGGTTTAGGTGTTAATGAAGGGAAATATCCCAAAGTATTTTAACATTACCAGACCATACTGATTCAATCGTTTTAAATACCAGTCCTTTCTTGTCACAGTGGCAAAATGTTAAAAATTAAAGTGTAGCAATATTCTAACAATCCTCGGAAAGCTGATGCAAAGTTCCTTTGAGTGACTAAGTGGCGTGTCCTATGAATTCTTCAGGTAACTGCTGTTCAACTTTGTTTTATGCCACTGATGAATGCACGTTTACTTATACCGGGCTAGTTTATGGAATCAAATAAGTGTATATGTAGGAGAGGATTTGTATTACCCGGATAGCAGCAGCCACTTCATTTCATCTACACAAGGATGTTACTTTATGATTCACCATCAAAAACTAAACTCCTGAAGGACTGTGCAACTCTGCAGCAAATCATGGGCTTAAGAAGAAGGGAAAAAATTAGATAAGCAAAGTTATAAATTGTTTCAGCTGTGTATCTTGTAAGATTTACAACTCAGGTAATGCAAATAGGTAATTTTGCTGATGTTTTTGTGGGGACTTTCAAGAATAATCACAGAATTTACACTTTTCCAGTGTTCTGTAGGGCTCTAGTTTCTCCAAGGCAACTTTTTGTTTCAAAGGATGAAAGGATGAATAATAGCCCAAGGATACAGTATGATGACAGACCAAGATACTACAAAATCTAGATTTTTGGTTGTTGGTGTGAGAACTTTGTACCACTGGATCTACCAAACCTGCAAGATCATCATACAAATGGACGATTTATGATGTACATTTTGGCCAGTTTCATTGCTCTATCAGTCACTAGCATATGGTACGAATGAGTTGGGAAATAGGATTGATTAATTAAAAAGAAAAAGATAGCAGAATTTTAGCTCATTTTCCAGTGTGCCTGCACACTTTACCTATTTAATTTTTTCTATTACTTGAGCAGGAACAAGAGATAATTTCACAAGACATTTTGAAAAGTAAGTGTTGTAAAAGCTTGCACAGAGAACCCAACAGAGTCACATCTAACACCTGTGTTCCACCACTTTTGTGATCTCATGTTTATGATCAGATATTTTGGGGGATTTTTAATGTGTTTGAGGCATCAGGTTGAATCTTAGCAAAGTTAAAAATGCAATAGGAATAAAATATGAACTAGTTCTGTTTAGAGTGAGGTCTGACTGCTTCTCCACCTGAGCTGAGAGAAAACAATAGTTATTGATGAACCTCACATGCTTCAGAGCGCATACTTAAAATGCTTTTTCTTGGCTAGTATTTAAAACTTTTCAAACTAGAAATGTTTTAAGAAGTCTCCTTGTGAGATCTTAAAAATACCTAGACTTCTACAAAGAGTCAGAATTAATAGGACTCATGGTAATTCTTATGGAGTAATCACATTCCTGGTCTGCAACAAAAAAACTGATCAAGTTTAGAGACTTGCTGATAAAAATTTAAACAGATGGAAAATATGGTTTCATTTCAACATTTAGCATACTTTGATGTCTTGTTATTTGTTACAGTACAGGAAGCAACTTCTTATTCTGCTCAATTAACTGATTTTCTACAGAAGTATCCAAAATTTAAAATTTGGTCTACAAATCCCATAGGTCTTGGTAAGGTGGGTTATGTTACTGTCATTTAAGATCCATCAGGGCATCCATCAGTTAACTTTTGAGATTGGTAGTAAATAATTTTTTCTCATAAATAACTCTGATGACTCTTTTGGTACAGCTACAGGAAGACTGACACCTTCAGACAAATTGCTTCTAGAATTAACGTGGCTGTTGGCAGACAAATCCTGTAGTTTATGTCTGCACAAAAAGAAACTGTAGCAACCAGTTTAGAAGTTTTGCTAAATACATGCAACATCTCTGTACACATATGAACACCTTATTATTGCCGTTCAAGCAGGGTATCCTAGCTGGGTAAGTTAGTAAGAAATTACAGCTATAGGTGTTAAAAAGATCTATGTATACTCATTGACAAAAGGCCATTCTGGAGTCTTGTAAAAGGTCGGGTTTTTTACTTTTGGTTTTTTTTTCATAATCTTGTCATAGATACAGTAGAGTTATCTCAGCAAAGAATCTTGGTAGAAATAAGCTCTCCAAAGTTTTTTCTTGTCACTAGCTGGAGAAGATCAAGACCATCCAGTGGTCGTCGTCGGCTAATTAATGTTACTGCACAACTGGAGCATAGCTTTCCACTTGGACTTTACAAGTTGTTCATACTTGAGTGTATTTTATAGCATTAAAGACAAAGCAAAAAAGGTTACATTGAAGCATTGTAGCCTAAATCTCATGTCTATTTGCCATACAATAACTTAAGTGTGTGCAGAACTCATGAAATTCAAGTGAAATTCTCTTGTCAGAAAAGAAAATGTTACTGTATTTACAAAGAATTTACCAGGAAAAGTGTAGTTGCACATTGTCAGGGAATAGAAGAAATATTCAGTTGCTTCTGTGTGTAGTCCCACTTTGTATATAAACAAAACCAGTTTCTAGTGCTATCATACTGTCTCTTTTTATACATATATAAAAAATCAGTCTGCAATTTCTGAACTTAAAAAGAAAATTAGAATGCTATTTCCTTAGCACAAAGTTTGTATCTATCTTTACTGCAACGTGAAAATATATTACTGATTTAACAGCATAGTGGTCCCAAGGAAGCTTTGCAGGACTAATTGAGAAGTTCACATATAAATGTAATTTACTTTATTGTCAAATAAATGTTAATTTAATATTTTCACACATATTACTTCTGTTTTTAATTTGGAAAATGACAAAGAAGTCGAAAATGTACTGCAGGGAACAATTCAGAATTGCCAGAAAGATGCAATAGGTGACCTACAAAAGTTTCTTCTTTTTAGAATTCCAGTACCATATTCCTTTAGTAAAGGCAATAAAAACTAGTGACAAAAGTGGTATGCATGTCTTAAAACTAAATTGGCTAATTTATACTATACAGCTACTAAGGCAATAATTACTCCTTAGATATCACTTACCAGTCCACAGAGAAAACTCATATTCTGCCTTTCCGCTATGACCTGACACTCCAAATGTTGGGTGCAACAGCCGGTTTTAGGTTTTGCCAGACCTCTGCTTCCTGCTCCTCACTCTCTTCCATTGGCTCCTGTGCATTTTTTCATGGGTGCCAGCACAGACACTACTCCAGGACACGGCGGCGTGATTTGAGAATTCTTCCTCTAAGAACTTAAATCTGGAAAAAAATTGTCCTGATTTAGAAACTACTTGAATTTTGAATACTGATTTTCAATGCAGATATGCAAGAGGTATGAGAGATGCAAAACTGGAAATGGCAGATATTTATTTTAGACATCTTATGGTATTCCAGACTGGGAATAAAGACTCCTTGAGACCTTAGATCTTCTTGAGAGGGAGAATTCTAGCTTCAGACATGCCTTGTACATCATTTTTGATTAGTCCAAAGAGTATTTGAAGTCTCTGTGTTGGATCTGATTTTCGGTCAAGTCAGGTATCCAACCCCTAGGAATCAGGTTGTTGCAGAAGATTTGAGATATCATCTGCTAGTTTTTCTTATCTAGTATTTCTTAAATATAGGGAGAAACAGAGGAGGCTTTTTTTGCCTAAGTCAGCTGAATGTAGTGTGTTTTCAAAGCTTTAGGAAATAATTAAAAAAAAAAGGAAGAGTACACGTTTTCTATTGAGGCCAAATAGTTTGGCTCCATCTGTCCACAGTTTCCTATTTCTTCTTCAGCTGCATTTTCACAAGATTTGGCTATGCTGTTTTCTCATATTAGGGTACATCTTGGTACTGGGAAGTAAAGACTGAGATCCAGTACTTGGTTTTTCATGATATGTTTGCATTTACCTTAGTTTTGCTAATTAATAGTTTATTCATAACAGCCCGGGTAGCTCTTTCTGTCACATTCATGTTGCTTTTTTTCTGGTCAACATGATGAATTTTCTCGTACCATTAAGTGTGTTACAAACTGAAGAGAGTGGATAAACTGATTTAAGCACTCTTTTTCAAAAATCAAATGTTTCCTTCACTAGTGATAACAATGTGTTCATATTTTGTGTAAAATATAAGGAAAGATTAGAATGTATCACTTTTATTTGTACTATATGTAATATTATATACATTATGTAAATTATGTCTTCTATTATGGCTTTGCAGATTTATGGTCATATAACTGTTTTCTCAATCCTATATCATATGTAGAAGTGCCTTACAAATAACATCTAAGGAAGAATTAATCGTCTGGTTTTCAAAGTTTTATGGCCCAAGCACTAATTTTGTGCTTTATAATCCTTTTCAGTCTTATAGTTTATGTAGACTTGCTCTACAAATAACAACTACGGATTAATTAATCTCCTGGTTTTCAAAGTTTTATGTGCCAAGCACTCTTTTTGAAGGGCTCACAAACCTAGACTGTGTCCATGAAATTATACCTGAACACCTACAGTAACCCATATTTTAAGTTTAGGTTTAGTTTCTTTTAAAAAACCCCAAAGCTTCAAGAGAAAGTTAATAGTTTAATGCAATAAGCCAAGCTGGACTTCCAGGTGTACGGAATGTTAAAAAGTCTCTGTTATCAAAGTGTTGTAAGAATGTTCAGGATTTTGTTCTTCATTTCAGTCCTTTGAATCTGCTCGGTACAAAAGATTCCTCTCTGTTCCTATCCCACAAACCTTTTTGCATTTATTTTACCCTTTTTTGTTCATGATTGCATAATCTTAGAGAAATACGTCGTAAGATCAAATTAGAATCTGGCTTTCCAGCTCAAAACCTTGACCAGCCAGAAAGAATTCTGGCTAGTACAGGAGGGAGGGAACATTTGATATATACAAAAAGATACTTTTGTGATTGCTATGTCTTTTCTGTCTTCCCTCTCCATCCGGACAAGATAAATCTGCACTTAAACACATCAGTAAAGAGCCATGGCCTATTTAACCATTCTTGGAAAACACCCTTATAAACCTGCCCTTACACGTATGCACTTGCAGACCCAGATGGATAATAACAATGTTTATTCAAACAGAATCCAGTGATAAAACACAATTTTCCCCTTGCATTGTAGTTTATTCCTATTGTATTCTCTCTGCAGGCTGCTGGTGATACTTTGGTAGTACTTCAGCTGTCCTTTAATATTTATCAATTTCATTAGGTGAGCTCAAAATATTTCACAAACTTTTAATTGGATCCAACACACACCAAACCAAAAAACTTAGGACTTTCTGTTGGAAAAGAAGCAAATAAATATTCACTTCTTTAAGTAAGTGAGTGTCACCTCAGGGAAGATAATCTGAAAGTCAAAGCCATTAAATCGTACTTGGAGGGCACACCACGTATGGGGGACAGAGACAATGAGAGAACCTAGGAATCTATCTCATTGACTGTGACATATACTTAATTGCAATCTTTACATATCAAGAATGCAAATGCAAATCTCGTCTGCTGATCTAGAAGTAGATATGCAGTGTATCATAATCCAGATACCTTGAATTTGTTAATTGTCAGCAATCTGACCACATGGTTATGTGAGCACTGGTTTAGGACTGTGCATGGCCATACTTGTGGACTACAAATAAGTCTTACCATTCAACTTTTCTCTGTATCTTTTAAGTCTAGACATTAAATATTTTTAGTACTAAAAAAAAAAAATAGCTTTTTATTTTGTCATGCCTTCATTAAAATGCTATGACTTATTTGAGACTTGTGTGAAATAATATAAAGTTTATTTATAGTGCTTGCATTTCCTTTCATCCTTTCAAACAATGTTAAAATTTCCATTAAGTAGCATGTTTGTTTTCTTGATATTTAAAGGTTGCCTTTCTGTTCCTAATTGTTAAGATTAAAACAGCAATCATCTTCTGAAATATCACTACTCTTTCTGTTCCCAAAGCCAGAAAATATCTAACTCATTTGTAAATATTGCCCTTAAACCAATGGGTGTATCATTTTTAAATGCATGTTATATCTGTTGATATGTCTACAGAAATCAGAGCAAGATGATTTGTCTAAGCTGTAATTAAGATTTTTCATTCATCATTATTGTAATTAATGTTGTTCATTTATCAAAAACCTAGTCCACAATAAAGTAGTTGATACTGCTAATTTGGAATTCTTCTTCTGATTTCCGTCAAACGGCAGATGAAAACTTCAAGTGAAATTAATACAGACACTTCTTGTTATTTTTCGAGTAATAGTATCCAATTTATCTCTGTGTAAGTCAGGCAATACGAGTCACCAATGTCTTGCAGCATCAAGGTACACTCAAGCACATAAGATTAAGCTTGCCACTATAACAGCTTGCTAAAATTCATTAACCTTCTAGCATTTTCCTACCCTTCAGCAACTGTCTCCAGAAGCTGGACCTGCAAGTGGAAAGAAACTCCTACTGTTGCCTTAAAAATTGACCTAAGAGGTGCGCAGGATCATGGCAACTGTTACACAAATAAACAATTATTGGGCAGTCATAGTATGCCTATTAATGGGAATTATACATTTCTGAGTGAAAACAACCCTGAGAAATAGGTGCCACTCAAGGTTAAGACTGCAGATTAGCACAGCAAAGCTGGGGTAGAAAGGCAGTCTTTTTGTGTAGTTAATTTAGTTATTTTCTATTTTGAGTGCCTCAGGAGAAAGGAGTTCAGAAGAGAGAATCTAGAAAAAGCCAGTTTTGCTGTGTTCCAAGTTGTTAGATAAAGTGGTATCTTTCACCACTAAACAAACTAAAAAGCATAATATATTTATCTATTTCATTATTTTCATTTATTATTTTGAAAGTACATTATAAGTCACTGCCTCAGTCACATGCCGAAATCAGTTTCAGAAGCCCATGGGGCAGGGTATTTCCACTGTCTCAGCAGAGCCCTTTGGCACAATCAAACCCCTCTGTTCCAATTATACTTTTTGCACAGTTTTAGCTTTAAATTTATACACAACAACTTCTTCCAGACAATCAGAAACAAATAGCTTAAAAATTTGCATCACACAGCTTCAAACATCTGGGGAAGCTAAAAGCTGGAATCAAAATAAGGCAGAGCATGTTAATCCTGCTGTCCCTGTGATACAGAACAAAGTAAAAATGCAGATGAGTTTTGAACATCCCATGTTCCTGTCTTTGGAACCCCAATTCATTCTTTATTTTTCCCTCCCTCGTGGGAGTATATTGAAAAAAGCTGGACACAGCATACTCAAAACACATAGTCTTGTAATCGCTGATAGTTTTGGAGGTTAAGGGTTTCAGTGTGTGCTCCTGTCCTCTGTGGCCTGAGAACTTGTGACCCCACTTTTTTTTCCAAAAACAGAATCTCATAAAAGTGTCAGTAATAACTGCGCTGTAAAAGTTCAGTGTTTGACCCTGTTTCTTTTCTGTACTTGTACTTGTTACAGACAAGCATATAAAGGAATTACTCTAAATTTGCAGTGGCACTATGGCAGAGTCAAGCCCTGATATGCTTTAATCTTCTGCTATTTAAGACTACGAAATTCAGGCTGCCAAAGTACCAATGGGAAAACTCTGCCTATGCTTTGAAGTCACGTTACCTATTTATGACTATAAAACATTTCCCTCTTGATTTTTCTAGCCTTGCATCTAATGTGCACGAAAAAGATAAACTTCCCAAGAAATTATTCTGACACAGGGTTGAATACACACTTCAGAAACTGCTTCATTTTGGCAGGCCCTGATATTGAGGGGCCTAATGTCCAAACCTCTTCTTTTCCTTTCTTTTCTATTCCTTTTAGTGTTGGTTGGTTCTATTTTTATTTATTTATTTATTCATTTTTAACTCAGAATAGCTCATTGTAAAAGTTGGCTGCCAGCCTACCATTTGAAAGTGAAGAAAACATCTTGATTTAACATCTGAGCAGGGATTTTTTTTTTGTCATCTGTAAACAATTGGACCATATGTAGTGTGATGGGAAACATGAAGGCTGTGATAGAATATGATTTCAGGAACCTGGTGTTTAATTACTGCTCTTGATTAGCTGGAATAGAAATTAGATTTAAATATTTGGTTTAAAATATCAATTTTAAAGGTACATAAAATAGTTACCAGTAAGTTTATTTACTAGTAGTTCTGATGATTGCATTTATGCTGATTATTTGTAAGAATGAAAAAAAGTTTATGTATATTTCTGCCTTTAAAAGACAGACAGATTCATTCAAGAATTAAAGAAAGAACAGAGACTCTAATATTTGCTCTCTGTTTGTTGAAGAGTTTCTGAATTTCCCTCAGATTAATTCAATATCTTCCTGTTTTCCTTCAGATAAACCAGTAAATGTCATTGTCTAATAAACTCTCTAAGCTTATTATCCTCTTTCAGGAGATAGGTTCAAAGCCACTGTAACACTATAAATATAACAGAAAGGAAGTGTAGGTCTCTTAGATATCCAGAATTTACTGGTTTATCATCAAAAGCCCCAACACATACACAGCCTGTAACTTGGGTAAAATTTTCCCCCAGTCTTTCCTTGGAAGTGAACACAGACAAATTTTCCTATCAGTGCAGGGGAAAACATCACCTGTAGCTCTTCTGCTCCCCTCCTTATTACTCCAACCCTCTCTGAACCTGCAGGTAAGCCAAAGGCTCAGTCTTCAAATCTTTCCTGTGTGTCAACATAGCCGTGACCTTAGAAATTCATGGTTTTGATAAAGGAGAACCAGGCAGTAGATGTAGTAATACTTTATTATAATGGTGGATAGTTCAAACTGAAAAGAAAGGAAACAACAAGATTCCTTGCTTCACGCAGTCTAGTTTGGTAAAAGCAGAGTGTGTAATTTTAGGGTTCAGGTCTGGGATCCCCAAGATCTGGGGTCCCAGAGATGAGAAAGATGATTACCTTCTCTCCTGACTTATGCAGGTAAAAGAACGATCATTCATTATATTTCTGATGAAAAAGATACCATGTATTTTGCATTTATAGAAAAGTGAATTGAAATTTCATGGGCTATGTATTCTTTTTGCAGTGAAAGCAAGAAAAATAATTCACACTGTGATTGCTTTTGATTGTTTAGTAATGTGCATCTTAAATATAAAACTGAGCTCCTGAGCTCTCCTCATGCCTACGTTCCCTCACCACAGAAATTCTCCACTTTGGTCTTAACCCAGGGCTGACAACCTATTCCCAAAATATTGGGTATGTCTCCCTGGCTCTTTTGGGAAACTGTTTTAGTCTCTGAGGTTACAACGGTTGGACATTGCAGTTGTAGAGAATTCACAACTTTTTTTGCTGAACTAACTGCAATCTCCATAGAAACAGAAAGACAATTGACAGCCAGTAATCAGAAGTTCAAAGGATTTATTCACACCAGTTTCACCCATATGCTATCATTTGAAAACTCACAACACTGGTTGCTGAGAAGACATTGTGCTGCATATACGGAATTTTAGAAGAAACTCTAGTCTATATATCACAATACTTCTGATTATGCTTTTTAACTAGTGTTCCCTTAATTCTGCTTATGCTTGAACTCCCTTGTCAAAAATGTATTACACTGTTGATTTAAATGCTTTTAATAGAGTTGGTACAGAGAGAGCTGAGCATTAAAGGCCAGAACAAAGAAGATTAAGATTGAGAAGATTAAGACTAGTTCTAGTACTGATGTATTGCCTGATACTGAGCGAACAGCATACAGGGAACTGATCAAAATTATCTTACAGTTCCTTGAAAAAGTGAAAAATAGTCTTATTAAAAAAACTTGGAAACACTTATAAAAGAAACATATAAGATTGTAATTGTTGATGAAGTTGTTGACATTGGTCATCTTTTAAAAGTCTCTTGCAATTTTTTAAGTAGAAAAGTTTAAAAAGCAGCTATTGAAATATTTTGGACTGAATTTGGAGTAAAGACATTTCCATAAAATCCTTCAATGTTAAAAAAGAAAAAATGTGGGGTGTAATTCTTTCATCCTAGAATGAGTTCCTTTTGAAAGCTTAAAATTGAAACAACACTTCTATATGAACACTAGCTTCCTCTTTTCTCATGTTTCATAAATGAGAAGTGACAATAATGGCTGTGGAGATCAAAGCTTACTATCTCTCCTCATCCCTGCTAGATTGTTATGTGTTTTGTGTGTAGGTCTATTGTGTTTCTTCCCACACAATCCTTCTCTGTCTCCAGGCTAGCAGATGATCCAGAGTTCAGAGACAACAGAGATGGTTAGAACCAGTCATAACCCAGGCAGTCCAGATTCCATTATGAAAAACAAGAAGAATTAAATAAGAGAAATATAGCTGCTTTTGTAAAGCTGGATCTACCCTTTTAAGTGGAAGAAAATAGTGGAATCTCTACCCAACTTTCACAACATCTGGGTTTGTACTTGAGCAAAACTAAAATTTTGCTACTATTTCCACAAGCTCTGGTTTCTTCCATGATTGCCCTTCTTTTTAGTTGTTTCACATTTGTAAGAACATGTTACTGTTTATATTAAGTCTTTAACATGAATAAACCAAGTGTAAACAGAGCTATTAGAAACATCCTATGACCCTGAAGAGTCTCTTAGTGATCAAGAACTTGAACTTCTGAAAAGAATTGGGGAAAGACTCTGAAATTACAGAAATGCGAATTTTCATACTATCACTCAAAATATCTATTGCTGTTTGCACTTTGCTGGAATAGGTGTTTATAGACACATAAATATTCTTCTTTATCAAGATGAAAAAAACCCACCAAACCAATTCAAACACAAAGCAATAGAAAACCTTCACAAATATCTGAAAATAAACTCCACTGGCTCTGTTTTACTTTGATTTGAATAATACAGATATATACATTAATATTAGGATTTGCCAATATCACGGTCCTTGCTTCCCCTACTTAATGACACCTTCTTACCTCACAGGCTGGAATTTATCCTAATGAGAAAATGTTACCTGTCTATAGTCATTATCAGCATTATTGATCTCAGATCACACTGAAAATATGATGCGTTTTCCCAGGTGCCTCAGAAAATACTGACTCTTTTTTTCATAATTCCACAGTGAAATGCTGAAGGTTACAAAAAAAAAAAANGTAATCTAGAGAATTATGAACATCTGATCTTAACTCTTAAATTAGCCATATGTTGAGTCTCAACAGATTGACAGTACTTATTAACATGAATGTAAAGTTTTAATATTTTAAATCTGCATTTTATTAATATTTAATCCAGGGTCATAGGTAATGTCCATGTGTGTCAGATAAAAAGGAAAGAAGGAGGTATCACAAGAATCCAATTACTTCTGCTTCTAATTGCAAATGATTTTCAATATTGAGGCAATGTTCTTCTTATGTGACCTTTAGTGCATTTTCTAGACTTCATTAAACCTTTTTGTTCTTGTCAGTTCAGGTAAATCCCTTCTTGTCCCATTCCTCTGAAAGTATTCTGTCATATGTTCATAATCCAATGAAAAATGATTATAGCAAGAAATATTCTGGTTAGTATTTAAAATATGTGCCACATTTTAATCTTATGTGTGTGAAAACCTCAGTTCTGCTATAAGATTTTCTTGCACAAACGTCAGGTAAATGAGATCAACTGTAACTGTCCAAGCAATTAGAAATTTTGTCTAACTTTATATAGTTTATAGATGAATATTTACTCTTATAATGGATATACTCAGTACAGAACAAACACGAATTTGAAACTTACATGGTGAATGATATCATTCCACTAATACCTATGCTTTTTAACAGAAGACACATTCATTGGACTGAACTTTTAAATGAAAAATTCAGAACAGTGAATTCAAGACCAGAATATTATTATGTGAAAAATTAAATTATATTTATTTCCTCATAGAGAAATATTCATATCATGCAATGGTATGTAGAAAGCATAGGTTGCTATATAGACAAGTAGCGAAATAATAACAGTATAATAATTTTAGTATAATATTATTGTATAATAATAATATTATAGATTGAAAATTGCCATTTTCCTAACATTATACATACACAACACTTTACAGGAATGATGTCTGTGATGAACAGAAAAGAAAAAGAAACAGTCTATCATACATAGTATAAGATAATGTAAACAAATGAATTGAGAAACATTTGAAAAAATGGCTTCTATTCTCCCTGAAATCATATTTTGTGTGTTTCTTTTCCTGTTTTGTTAAGAGTCTGCATCTGTAACACATGCATATAATTCAGTTTCTGCATTTTTAGATGTAAACGCTATCAGGAAAATGGTGATTTTTTTGCTTATTTTCAAACCACATTCTTTTACATGCATTATATTTATATGTTGTGAGACTGTCTTTTCATAATGACTGTCCTTCCACAATTACATTTTGCCTCCAATACTTCCAGTTATTCATTTATTTTCTTGTGGTCCAACTGAAAGTAAATGAATCTAGACAGGTGACTGCCTTTTGAGAAACCCTAAGAAAGACAAACATGGGTCTCCTTTTTCTTCTGAAAAGTGGTTAAAAGGGTCGCCCCAAAGTCATGACTTCTCAATGGTTGATATTTTTTTACAAGGTGTAAGTCAGGGTCCAGTTCAAGGAGAAGGTTGTTTCTTTCTGTGAGTCAAGCTACACCGATGTAAAACAGCCTACAAAAATTGAAACTCAGTTCTGCGAAAATAATATTGAAAACTTTTGTAAGTAATCTTAGCTTTATAAGAATCTTGTCCATTTTTCAAGGATGACTTCAGTATTTCAGATTTTATTTCACAGAATTTACTGAGAAGAGTATAACTTGAATGTAGGGGCAGGTATGTCTCTAGGAGTTTTATCCCCATTGTCTTACCTTAATTTTTATGTAATTTTTTAAAAATAATTTTTTACCCTTTCCTTTTAATTTTGCTTGTTTTTCCCCTTTTGTTTTCTTCCAGAAGTATGAATCCTGTGTTACAAAACATGATTTTGAATTGCTTGCTTTGCCAGACTCCAGCAGAAACCGATATTAAATAACATTATCAAACCCCAAAGCTTGAACAGACTCATCTTTTGAAATACAGAAATGAAGGCTGCAAACAGAAATGTTTATCATCATAGGCATTTTATAATCGTTGCACTGGTGGCAAGAAAAGAATACTGTAAAGGGGGGATCTAGAAAGCAATATAATCAGAATTATATTGCGATATTTTGTCAATTAAATGCCAAACAAAATGGCATTCTCACAGTTTGGGTTTGGCCACCCTGGAAACTCATAGTTTCCTCCTTCAGCCTTCACCACCGAGTCAACTGGATTCGTGACATGCATGGGCCTTCTTCACTGAAATCCTTTTCCACAGCTCCGTATGCATCTCCTAGTGGATGCTTCCCTCAGCCTAGCACAACCTTTAGCTCTTCCTGAAACCTGCAGCAGGCCAGGCTGAAGCTGTGCTGAGTGGAGAAGTTACCTCAAATGTAGTTAACTTAGTAAAGCTGTGACGCCATATAATTGGGCCTGAAATGGGTCTTCGATGCTTTTACAGTTTTTTAACCTGTGGTCTGAAAAGTGATAATCACATCTTCACTTTTCTATAGAATAAGAATATTAAAGCCATCAAAAAAGAAATATGATAGCAGTAATTGGTATGCACAGGGAGAGCATATATATTTTTTGCCATCTGTGAATAATAATGAAGCATAAATCTAACACATTAAGTCATATTACAAAACCACATAAACATTACAAGTTTTAAAGTTCACCTAAAGGGCAAATTAGATTGGCCTCTGCTGTTATGTTCAGGTTAAATTCTTGAGCTTTTACTAATTCTGGGTTTGAGGATTTATTTTCTTATTTTTATGTAATTGAATTTCTCCCAGTTTCCAGTACCAAAGGACTACACATTATTATTTGAAATAATCTTACTTTACAGACAAGAAGTAAGTTGTCTTCAACCTGCAAAATTCAAATATTACTGGCATGGTAAATATGTGTGTTTCAGAACAGGAAGGAAAGAAAAATAAATACCAGCTAGCAATAAGAGCTGTTTAAAGATAAAGTGTGTTTGATCTTTGGGAAGTTCACCATCTTTGAACTAACATGAGACAAATTATTATGGAGAGAAGACTATGAATAGCTACTCCTCTTGATGCCTTTTTGGGCTACCTAAAAACAGAGGCCAGACAAAATTAGGAGAATAAAAAGAGGTTATATCTATTGAAGGGCCTTCAGGTACACTTAGGGCAGACAAAGCCCCCCAGGGGCTACATCCAAAATGGACCACAGGTCATGAGTTTTCACACTTTTATAAATTCGGTTCATTTGCATATTGGGGATTAATCTTCCAATTACAGCTTCAGGTAATGAAGTCATTTACCCCAAGTTTGCTCTCCCCCAACTCACTTTTGTTTACATTTATCAGGGTCTGAGACAGTAAGGGGTCCTTGATTCCCAGGCCTAGAGAGGAATTGTTTTGTCTGACCAAAATGGGAAAGCAGTAGCTAACACTGTACATGGAGTTTAGAGCTATACACTGAAGAATTGCAGGACTACAAATATACGAAAAATATAAAAGCTAAAATCCTAAGGCATCACTCTACTTGTGAGTTCTTACACTTGGCTGTGCAGTCACCATTCCTGACCAGTGAAGATCTTTGCTCCCACATATGTTACTAGGGTCAATTATTTTTGGTAGTTTAGGATAGAAGGCAGAGAAGAGGGGGAAGGCTTTTCAAGCAAAGTGGTCTCGATTAATTTAGAACACATAGTAATGGGCTCTGAAATAATAACATTTAAGTGAGTTCATTAAACATTTTCTCAAATACATAAACATCGCTTTGGTTGTTTTCTCAAAAGAGAGGTCATTCATTTTAGCTGCTTTAAAAATATGATGAATGAACCAATTTGGTTTTTTATTTACATTTTACTATCAAGAATATTGCATTAAAAATACACCACAAAGCAGCAGAATACAGCTTTAATCAGTTTTCAGGGCAAACTTGCTTTAAATGTAAATAAAAAGGAACATGTTATGTTGCATTTGAAAATGAGCTACCCTAAGCTCTGATACACATGTGTTACCATAATTAGTTTTGGAAACTGTTGTAGCATACACCTAAGATTATAAAATAATTATATGTGTGGTATACTATCAGGCTAAGAGGTATTCAGGGATATGGATTATTGCTTTTGTCAAGACTGATTTCACCATCACAATGCAGTCAGGTTTACATTGAGCTAAAAGTGTAAGGATGCAAATAAATTTAACAAGCAACTGTGGAAAAATAAAGGACTGCTACAAGACAGATGCGATGTATCAACACATGTTATCTGCTGTAGCTGATCTGCATGAGCACATGTGGAACAGCTGAGGAATCATGTGCTCCAAGGAATTTCACACATTCTGGAGGACACTGGAAGGCTCACCTGACTCTTCCAAGCCTTCATTATCTTTTAAATGTCCATAACAATATTCACATGTTCACTGAACAAGTTTTGGGAATCTCAGAGAACTATCTGCCAAAACACAATTACTAAGATTTCAAACATCAGTGAGGGAGTGCCAAGCAGAACAAGAAATGTTCTCTCAGTGCAAAGGGCCCACTTCTTAATGCGGACATGTAGATTTGTGTATTTGCACATGTGCATCAATGGAAGTGACAGATGCCATCAAAAAACTGCACAGACACTCATCAAAATTTGAGATTTTATTTTCATAAATGCTCCTTGACAACCTGCCCTGAAAATGCATAACAGGACCATCACATTATGCTCTTCCCAGCCCCACCACCATCCATTACTCCTTACATGTCCCCACTTCACCAACACTTATTTCAATGTACCTCCCCCTTTATTTCTGCAAGGCATAAGTGAAAACCCTGTGTCCAGAAAAATTCAAAATATCTCATCTTGCACATCTTGGATCCCCAAGGAAGCAAGTGAATGAAACAAAATAAAATCTTTAAATGAGTAGTTCTAGGATTACGACAGCCTACCAGAATCAATCACACCTACAACATCATGTGTCTGTGGTATTCTCCAAATTACGTAGCCAAATGACACGATGTACAGATAGGACATACCTATTATGCTGTAGATGGTGCAGTAACAGCTGTCTGCTGTTAGGGCTGCATGTAACAAATACAAGATTAGTCAGGTTAGTCAGATGGAATCTGTCAGGGATTCAAATCATAAATTAAACAGTGCAATAATAGATAATGAGGACATAATAATTTTTATTTCACAGTTTAAAGTTCTCTAAAGAGATAAGTTCAAGGAGAAATAAATATATTGTTCCTGTCTTATTCAATTTTTTAATAAGCAGTTTAGTTATGAACCCTATGCATTTTGTTGACATTGGATACTGATGAAAACCAGAAGTTATGATGTGCAGACTGGTATACAAATGCTTCTGTATTAATCTTAATGTTTGGCACTATTAGGGCAACTATGAACCACCACATTACTCATATTTGTTTATATAAGGTCAGCTAAAAGATATCCAGTTTCTCTGATTTACCACACATTTTAATCTCTCTATTGGCCTGCACCAGCCTAAAATACGCCTAAATACCTCTTCTACTTTCTGCATCAGTGAATTTTGGTCAGATAGGCAGCCCGAGTACAATTACTGACATACTAAAGCAACTGATGAATTTTTAGCTATGTCTGCTTTAAACTGAGATACACCCAGTTTGTCAAAGGCTGTGCAAACAGATGATGTTTGTTACATGAACATCTGTAGACAAAAAAATAGCACGCATGAAGAAGGCAAAGGACAGGATTTCCACAGAAATTTGTACTAGCGACAATAGGGACCAAGATTCCCCTTCAGGCGGTCTAGAGACGGTCTAAAACCTTCAGCCTTCAGTTTTCAAAGGACTAACATGGTCATTTTACTGCTATTTTCAAGCAAAAAGGAGGGGGCTATCACAGAGGGATGTGTGGTCAGCCTGAGACTTTTGCAGAACCATAATTTTGTAGTGAGCTGGGCAGCTGCATGAAACCTTATTCTGAAAGCTCTCTTGGGATTGTACAAATATTTTAGGTGGACAAATATATGTGTGATGTATACATTCTGCACAGACAGACGTATTTTTGCCAGCGCTTGGGTATCTCTGATAGGTATTTTCTTCCCTTAAGCAAAGATATAAGTGGATTCTACAAGAACTATTTTTAATACTATTTTTAACTCTCTACCTTCAAACATCATTTCATTCCCTCTCGACTTAAGCACAGACTTATTACTTCTTTTATGTTTAATAATTCAGAGTATTGTATTTATGTACTTCTTGAAGGCACCTTGAATGCTTATCAAAAAAAGGAGAAAAAACCTCAGAGGAGAAAAGATTTCAAGAACTAAGAAAAAAAATTCCTTTCAGCTGAGAAGGGCAAGTGAATGGCAGTTTTGTTTGATCAGCATGTACTTTAAGAAAGTTGGCAGACACCAAACCTCTGCTGCAGTGAGCTAATTACATAAGAGCAAGAACTATCATCCAGGAGGAGAGGGACTGACCAACATGCATGGCTGCTGCACACAGTGCCAGAGAGCAAGCACAAATCATACTGCCCCCAAAGACTTCTGTGAACATAAAACAAAAGGGGTGCCAACTTATTCTTTGGTAATCATGGAAATTATTGGAGCAGCTATCAAAATGTGAGCAAAGGCATTCAATAATTAGTCATATCAGCCTAGAAAAATATGATTCAATGTAAGTAATTGTGTGAAGATATGTGCCAGGATTGCATTTAGCTTCTGCAGAAAAACACCATGATTAACACTAGGAATGGCTAATCCAGCAGCTAAAGGGAAGCAATCTGCAGATGTCAAGGAGGCAGAGGTCAATACAGCCTTATGGAAAGGTTTAATACTGCCTCTGCAGCATAAGATATATGTGGAGACTAATATATTTACATTCAAACAGGATGAATAAATGTAAAGACCACATAAGCAAATTTTATACATTATGCTGCAAATGTCATGCAGGAAATATACTCTCTGATTGATATGTGGAATGTTTGCCAGGATGGTGACAGCCAAACTAAGTTCAAAGTTACAGGAAATGTTGTCATCAGCCTACTGTAAAAATGTACAATTACTTGCTATTCTCTTTCTGCTTAAAGGTGACTAGTACAATATTTTTCCCTAGGCTACTTGTTCACGCTAGCTTATTATCATTACAAAGTATTATAATGGATTAGCTTCTCCATATTTTGTTCATATTGGGAAGGGCATGTCTCAGACAGTACAGTGACAATGTTTTTGAAAAGGCATTTATTCCTCCACTAAAAATTATCAGGCAGCTTGTTTTGAAAAATAAAAATCTCTAAATTGCATCCTTGCAAATTCCACTTTCCTGATATTTCGTTTAATATAAAGAATTCAGAAGGAAGAAGCAAGCAGTATCTAATTAATATCTCCTAATGCCCAAATGATGTCAAGCATGACTCCAATTTATAACTAAACTATATTTTTACATTGAAAAAATCAATTACATTTACTGACAGACTTTGAAATGCCACATTATTTATACTGGCAAACTTTGCAGACTCTCTGTATATTTATGAACATTCTTTCCACATACCAAAGTGTATATACAATACAGATACTACATTCTTCATTTTTCAATCTTTCAAAATGTTATGCACATCTTCTGGAGTAGGATGGAACTGACTTGTTGCCGGATATCCAAAAGACCGAATAGAGCCAGCAGTTAATTTGCCCTCCCTTTTGATTCTCCAGGCAAAACAAAGTAACCTTGACATTTCTTTTCCTCCTCTCTTTCCCTCCCTCTTTCCCCCTTTCCTTCATTCCCCTTCTCTCCTGCTCTTTTTTCTCGCACACACCCACACACTGCACTATCTGTGCACACATCAACAATTTTGAGCTGTGAAGAGGTTCAATTGCCACCTTAGTGACTCAGTCATAATCAAATCATTTACTAGGATAGCTTAAGGACATGACAATGACAGAGAGACATCTGTTAGATGGATTGGATGAAAAAAAAAAAGGAAAAAAAAGGAGGTTATTCACAGCTGGTACATTAGCCATGCTAGCCACTAGGCCACCACCGTGTCCTAGTCCTACAGCTTCACTCTCCTCCTTTCTTCCTGCTCCCTGCTGTCAGCTGCCAAAAGATATCTGTTCTCACCCTTTGCTGAATGAAAAGGTGCTAATGCATGACTTCAGGATATGTCAGAACATACAGTACTTACAAGTGTTTGGAGATGCAGCCAACCTGACCACGGGGAAAAGAAATGAGTAACTAAAGAGTGATTTTCTCGAAAAAGGATGACTAGAAAATAGTAAGGGGGTTATTCCTTTTTCTAGCTGTGGCAGGCAGAACAGGTTTTTGTTTTCTTGATGCTCATCTGCATTTCTTGTAGTGTACTAAATACCCACCAAATGTTCAAAAACCAGGCTGAGTTTGTGGTATTTTTCCTTGAAATTTCAGCACTAACAGAACTTAAAAATACATCCCCAGAGGAAGAAGAAATACAGAATAGCTAAAATACTGACATAGAAATATACAGCTTTAAGAACTGCCTTTCTCATACTTTAAAGAGACACCAAAAGAATACATTGAGGGAGGGGTTTGAATAACTTGTGATTAAAAAAATCCTTAGCTGTTTGTATACCAAAAGTGCCAGAGATCAACAGATATCCAGACTATTCCCCAACTATCTCCTCTCTAGTTACACAAGGTCTGTGTTTTGCACCCACTAAGCTCAACAGGCAGAGGGGACTGGTCACAAGTTCATCATGCCAGAAAGCTTCTGAAGGTTTTATTTTCTCAAAGCTGTCTGTTGGTCTAGGTGGAACAGAGCGGGTTTTTTTAATAGCACTTAAAAGCTCTGCACTACAAACTTTAAATCTGCTGTGTGATATCAGTTAGGGTGATTTCTGCAGTCTACATCGTGAAATAGTTATATCCTTCTTCAATTATTTGCCTAGCATAACGCCAAAAATAGAACCAAAAAACCAAACTAAAACTTGTAGTACAAGGGAAGAATACTGGTTATTATTTGAGTGACAAAGAAGGATATTTAATAACAGTAAGGGATTCTAAAATTAAGCCCAGCAGACATGAAGGTAATGCAAATATTTTAAAAGAAATTGCACAGCCATGCATTAAAGATCCTCTACAACACGCACTCCTGAAAGCAGTACACAGACTAAAGATATCCCAAAGTGACCCGGGCATTTACCAGGCATACCAACCCGTCTGATACCTTGCCTAGGCTCCTAGTCAGAGGAGTTAAACATCTCAAAGCTGTCCCCGTGTAAATTCTGGAACCAGTACCTCTGCTGTTTTCAGTGCATTGTAGGCTTGCTGAAGGAGAAAGGCAACAAAGCAGGGAGGAGGGAAAAGTCTCTTTCCTCACTTGAAGAGTAAAAGCAATTTTCTTGAAAATAAAATGTGTAGCCTAATTGTATTAACATTTGAAAAAGGGTAAATTATTGTCTGACTTTGGTAGTGGTTCAATTTCGTGGTTTTATCTTTCTGCAAGTCTTAGGAAGAATAGCAAGAAATATTTTTTTTCCTTCAGAAAAATTAAAAACATTTCCTCATTCACCAGATAGTCCAAACTGCTACACATTCAGTAACCTCGGAGATTTTTTTAAAATACAGAGAGTAAAAAAATCCCAAATATCTAAATCAGTCCCAGACCCAGTGGGCACAGCCCCCACTTGGTCCACTGTGTGTTGTGCCATAGCTATCTGCATGTTTCAACTGTGCCTGAAATTCCTGTTCATTTTCCAAGTTAATCTGCACATCCAAATTTTGAACAGTGCAGACTCAACACACACAAACACACACACACCAACACACACACACACACACATATACACTTTTATTTACCTGATAACATCACCCTGTTTCTCCAGCAGCAACTGTCTGTCTTTAAAAAATTTGGACTACCTGGACTGAAAATGTTGCTTCACTAATAGATGAATAGGACACAGGTTTTTACTTAAATTTCCTGGATTGTTCTTGTCAGGTACTATTTCAATAATGTACACCATGATTCAGAAGGGCAGATTTTTCTTTACTGAGAACTTGCTTTTGAAAAAGGCTATCTAAAGAACATTAGAAAATGAATTAAACAAAAAGGACCAAAACTATTAATTTTTCAGTCTTTAATAGCTCAAATAATATTTCCTATTAAATATATGCAATGAAAATTGGAATGAATCTGAACCAATACTGAGGTTTTCAGAAAGATTGATTCTGACATATCTGGCCCTCCTCTTCCCCTCACGAGGAAGTTGTAACTGTGATGAGGTCTCCCCTCAGTCTTCTCTCCAGACTGAACAGACCAAGTGACCTCAGCTGCTCCTCATCCAGCTTCCCCTCAAGGCTCTTCAACATCCTCATGGCCCACCTTTGCATGCTCTCTAAAAGATGATTATCTTTCTTATATTGTGGTGCCCAAAACTGTCCCCAACACTCAAGGTGAGGCTGCCCCAGTGCAGATCAGAGCAGCACAATTCCCTCCCTTGCCCAGCAGGCAATACAGGGCCTGATGCCCTCCAGGACACGCTTGGCCCTCCTGGCTGCCAGGGCACTGCTGACTCATATTCAACTTGCCATTGACCAGGACCCCCAGGTCCTTTCTGTGGTACTGCTCTCCACCCTCTCATTCTGCAGTCTGTCCATATATCCAGGGTTGCCCCATCTCAGGTGCAGAATCTGGCACTTTCCCTTGTTGAACTTCATAGGGTTGGTGATTGCCCATTCCTCTGATTTTTTTAGGTCTCTCTGCAGGGCCTCTCTGCCTTCAAGGGAGTCAACAGCTCCTCCCACATTTGTATGATCTGTGAACTTGCTTAGTATCCCTTCCAGTCCTCTGTCATTTATGACAATGTTGAAGAGCACAGGACCTAACATGGAGCCCTGTGGAACCCCACTGGTGACAGGTCACCAGTCTGATGTCACCCCATTCACTATAACCCGTCGTGCCTCACCTGTGAGCCAGTTGCTCACCCATCCCATCATGTGTTTATCCATTTTGTCCAGAAGGATACTATGAGAGATGGCATCGAAAGCTTTACAGAAATCCCAAAAGATTACACCAACCGGCTTTCCTTGATCAGCTAGGTGGGTTATCTTGTCATAAAAGGAAATCAGATTTCATAAGCAGGACTTGCCTTTCATGAAGCTGCACTGGCTGCGACCAATAACTGAGCATCTTTCTGAGCTGGCTCCATTAGGACCTGTTCCATAAAACTGTCATTCAAGTTTTTCATGAATTTTCTGGCCTGGGTTGTACCAGCAGTGTGATGATCCCAGTTAGTTTATGTTAAGTTGAACTCCCCCATAATGCCAAGGGCAGTTAGTGAGCTCTTCCACCAGCTCCCTCACCACTCTAGGACCCATAGACCCATAGGCCTGTGAGCATCGAAGTGGCATAACATATTACTACTTCCCTCCAGATTAAAAGGCGTCCATTCTTCTTCTTTTCCCTGTCTACCACCTCTGGAGGCTGGTTGTCCTGAGCATGACTGAAGACAGAGGTAAAGAAGGTGTTAAGCATCTCAGACTTATTCTCATCTTGGGGGACAATGTTTTCCCCCATGTCCATTGAAGAATGGAGGTTTTTCTTCTCCTCCTTTTGATATTAATGTATTTATAAAAACACTTTTGATTATCCCTTATATAGAAGCAGACAGTTTAAGTTGTCTAACTGAGCTTTTGCATCTCTAATTTTCTTTCTGCATGACCTAACAACACCCTTAAACACTTCCTGAGTTTCTGACTGCTTTTTCGAAAGGTTATACAACCTCTTGTTTTCCCCTGAGTTCCTGTGAAACCTCCCTGCTCAGCCAGGCCAGTCTTCTTCCCCACTGGCTTCTCTTCGGCACATAGGGATGGCTTGCTCCTGTGCCTTCAAGATTTATTTCTTAAAATATGTCCACCTTCCTGAACCACTTTGTTTTTAAGGGCTGCTTTCCAGGAAGCTTTCTGAATCAGTCCCATGAACAGGACAAAGTCGGTCCTCTGGGAACAAGGGACAGAAATTTTGTTGAGGCCCCTTCTTACTTCACCAAGAATTGAAAGCTCTATCATTTCATGGTCACTGTGACCAGGATGGGCATTCTGACCACCACATCTCCCACCAGCTCCTCCGTTTGCGAACAGCAGGTCTAGCAGAGCCCCACCCTTGGAAGCTTCCCTTGTCAGGTGTGACACGAAGGTGTCTTCCACATGCTCGAGGAACTGCCTAGATAGCCTCCTTTGCACTGTGTTGAGTTTCCAGCAGACATCTGGCTGGTTAAAGACAGTAGAGAGAGTAGACGAGTGATGCTTCATAAATATAGGATAATGTTATTATCCTAATTAATGCCTATGTTACACAGACACAGAAATTAGCAATTTTCCTTTACACTACTCATTAATAATAGGTAAATAAGAACTAGGACACTCACTGGGCAAAAAGAGAAACAAAGGAAAAGGAAGTATCTATTTTTCACCCTTTTGATAACTCCCTTTCTGTCACATGCTGCATATGTGTAGAAGTCTATTTTTGTGTCATTTTTTAGTTTCCTTTTAATTGAGAGAACAGTTCTATACTATTCTATTTTTAATAGTTATCACAGTTAGCAGTAGAAGGGTGAATTTCTTGGTCTTTGGATGTTTAACTCTTTTCTTCTTTTTTAATCAATTTTTGTTTCACTTCAACAAAAATTCTACCTCAACACAAGGAACGCAATGCACACAAATGATAATGAGAACAGAGAAATTCAACTCTGGCCCTTCATCACAGATGAAATTCAATATAATAGTTTTATTTCTGTTCCTCTTTGTGATAACAATGATATAAAATATTTATTAAATTTCAAAATTGGCAGATCTTCCCGAAAGGAAATCTCAGCTGAAGAAAATGACTTTTGCTAGTCAGAATTTAGCTGAAGAACAGTGATAGTACTGTCAAACAGGCCAAAAAGTTCCATTTACCAATCCTGTTGCAAAAACACACAGAAATGAATCCTAAATCCTGACCAACAGAATTGGATGTCGGAGCTGACATACTCCAAAATGCCATCTTCTTCCAGGAGTCTTTCACAATTGCCTCTTTTAGAGACAACTGTAAGATACTGGGCTTCAAAAAGCCAAACTTTTAAAATAATATTTTTCTGCATGTCCAGTGAAGACGTCTTACTGTAGACAGTATGATACAACACATGCCTATAAGTGGAAGAAATAAATCTGCATGCCAAGTGCAATACCAAAACTCTGCTCTATGTGCAACTGAGAGTCAAAGCTGAGTTTTTCTGCAACCTCAGTTAGCTTTATACACATATATATACATATTTCAGCATTAGCTCCAGGTGTGTTGAAGTAGTAGAAGAAATAAAAGTGCTGAACTGCCTGCTTTGGCACAGACATCCTAAATCTGAGTATTGCTCTGTCTGTGTTTGCAGTTTCATTGCACCTTCTAAATGTAAAACTCATACTAGATTTAAGCTTTTAAGTACAGAAACTGATTGTTCTGGGAGACTCAGAAATTAGCCAATGACATCAAATCCCACTTTCTGTATTCACTGAAGACTCCCACTGTGAACATGGGTACATTAAGCAGGATTCAGCCTTTCTAATCAGTGCATGTTAACATGAAGGAATAATATTGAAGCAATGAGAATTAGATTTAATTTGTATTGGTCTTTTGTATGCTTGATGACTTTTCTGCTTGTTTTATTACAGGATCTACAAAGATCACTGTAATCTCATGGTTAGCTAGCTTCAAGTGTGCAATGTGAGGGTAAACCCAAAACCCAGTGATCAGAAAAATTCATTTTATCTCACAGCCACAGATTTTCCTCTAGAGCATTCTGTTTATTAAATTATACAGGGTCAATAAGAATTTCCTCCAGATGCCTAGTTTCCAATCCCAATACTGGTCTAGTACTATATTCTGTCTCTGCAATGCACAAATATTAGCCTTCCCCAATGGCTGCCTAAAAAAATAATAATCCATCTCTTTTTTTATTTTCTTCTGTTAGTTAAGGAGAACGTTATGTCTCTATATGAGTTTCCTGTGTTATCCAGAGATGGAGGAAGACGGTGAAAAGCTAAACAGGCCAAGGGTTCAGCAATCAGGGTTCAGATGATACACTCCAAAGTGACATTTGGATCCGTAACACTCTGAGCTCCAGGTCAACACAGGATTAAAGAGCAGAATAGGAAGTATGTCATATCATGCAACTCATTTGGGGCAATTTCACTACTCTTTACAATACTTTCTGCAACATGCTAGAAATGAATCCTCTGAGAATGAATTTTGAGGTAAAACGATCCAGTGCATCTGATTTTGCCCAAATAATTGTACATTCATTCCCTCACGCACTGATTAAGGTCCCTGTACAAGAAGTTCATGTGAATTTCACCTATGATCAGAGTGCAAGTTCATGGTATTTGAAAGAATTCCATCAGTAGTAAAGATAGTCTACATATAAACCAGACAAATTTATAATCACCAAGTATAGAAATCAGTATCTTTTAGCATGTTATTTTGTCTGGATCACTTACAACTTCTGTCTCTGGAGAAGTTTCACACAGAAAGTCAATTTTTAACTCATATCAGTGGTGCAAAAGATCTAGACCAGAAAGTCCTGCCAAAAGTAATGAGGTTTGTAGAAGAAAAGATTAGTTCAAATTGACTAAAAGGAATGAAAAAGGTGCATAAAAGCATTCTGAACAGGAATAATTAATGCCAGGAAGCCAAGGAACATTTAGAGTAAAATAGGAGATAGTTAATGAATCTGGCCTCTTGCAAGATAATTATTCCTGTAAAAATTGTGGATTGTATTCTTAGATTTTTGGGTATGAAAAATCTCATACTGCAAGATTTTTAGATATACTTAATCCTACCACCTGGAAAACCAAACTCAGTGCTTGAGATGTACAAATATTCGTACTAGAAATCTACAAGTACGGCTCTAAATAAGATGCAAAATTTTAGGTAGAGGACAATACCTTGAAATCTCTTGAAAGGCAAGAGCTGTTTCCCACTAAGCTCCCTGTGAAGCCTTATTTCCTGTCAACATTTCAACCTTAATCAATGCTACATCTTCACAAAAAGAGGGCAAATACATATGACACTATATTTTTCCAACCAAAGAAGCAATGTGACTGTTCTTATGCATTAAATAAATAAAACAATTGTCATAGAAACTTGTGGTTTTCCCCTTATGAAAGTTTTCATCTGTCTATACCCCATACTCTGTATCTGAAATGAAACATGTATTCTCCTTCGGCTGAATAACAGTTTTGCAACTGGAACCCAATTAACAATTTATTTGCTGACATTTTGAGGAGAAGCATTTCATTAAATATCTCTGGCTCTAAGTAGACCCAAAATCCAGATTTTGGGGTATAATTGAACAGGATTTAATTTTGCCATTCTAGAAAGTTGGAAAAAACCTGCTTCCATCCTTAAGCACACAAGAAGTAAACCTGATAGAATTTATTTAAAAGAAATTGAAGGCATGATAGTAGTTTGAGTGAATACAAGAGTATGGGTTTTTAGGGTTAAGTTTGTAATGTCAGCTTTGAATTTTTATCCCTTTTATGAGAGCTATTGACTGCTTTTAAGTAGAAGCCTATATTTTTCTTCTAGAAAATCCTGAACAGGGTAGTTTAACAGTTTCAAAATTGTTTTTGTAATATGAAGCAAAACACTGAGAAAATGGTTTAAAAATATTGAAGAATCTGTTGAAAGTTTTCACTTTTAATTGTTGGTTTAATGAGCTGACAATTTTAATTTATTTTTTCGTTGTTGTTGCAAAGTGTTGTTCTTTATTTCTTTTTATTTCTCTATTTCTTTCTAGCTCATGCTACAGCTGCCCCCTCGCACATTAGTAAAATCTGTTCCTTTTGCATAAAAATGAAAACTGGTTGGCATTCGTCTTTGCATAGAAGGTGATGAACAGAAGATAGAGAGACAAATTCATAAGGTTTATGTAGTTTTCCTAGTCAACAAATATGTTATCTCCTAGTGAAAGAATGACCAGTTGTAGAGAAAAGGGGGAAAGCACACCAAATTTTATTACAGTTCAAGGCTGTGAAAATTAATTTAGAACCCCAAAATTTGTGCAATTCTGCCAAAAAATACCAATCATTCCAGTCATGGATATCAAGCTTTTAATTAGGTGAGATCGTTGTCAACAGGATTTAAATCAGTAAAGTGGTTTTATAATGCAATAAAGGAAGACATTTCTTCCCCTTGCTTCCCCTTCACTTCTTTCTTCTTCCACTCTTGATCTTTAACTCAACTACTTATTCTCTTTGCTCTCACAGTCAACCTGATTTCTTTATATATGCAACCTTCAGGTTAAATAGGAACGAGACTAATTAATTGCCATGCTTGATTTTCGATCTTTAGTGTCTTCCAGTGAAATATGATAACTGGCATTGATATATGGTTTGCTGACTCTATTAACCACCTTTCTAATTCACTGTATCTTTTTATATTAATTATGCCTCTAGCCTAATATTTTATTCATGTTTGAAGCCTTTTTGCATTACTGCTTGTTCTCAATAATAATAATAAAAAAAAGTTGGGTAAACTTTTTCATCATCTCTTGGATAAACAAACAGGGCTGACCTCTTGAACAATTTCTATCTGCAGACAGGAGGTATTGCAAAGATTTCAGTTGAAAAACAGAGGCCTCCCACTCTGTTCAAAATAAAAATAGGAGCATATGTATGACAAAAATGCATAGTATCCTTATAATTCAAAAATAAGGTTTATTTGATTCTTACAGAATATTTGGAATGTCAGAGGACAGAATCACATAAGAGTAATTGCTAATTTTTCTGCCCTTTCCTGCTAATCTTGGTCATCGGTACAAATTCTTTTGACAGATTAAAAGAAAAAATGGAAAAAAATCCATAGTTTATGACTTCTTAGCACAGTAAATCCTATCCATGTTGTTAGGTGCAGAACCACCCTCTGGGTTTATAGAACAGTGTTTGCAGGATTCCTGCAAGCCTTTATCAAGAGGCCACAATAGCATGAGTTACCTTCAAGTATTCTGTTTGGTGATTGTTTCGGGTTTTTGTGTTTGTTTGTTGCTTTTCTCATTCTTAGCAATGTTTTTGATAATGGACTGGAGTGAATCACAATAGCAGCCAAGAGCTGCAGGGCATTCTTCACTCACACAGTTAAAGTAACTACCACTGCTTGATCTTGTGTGAGGAGCAGTGAAAAAATCCCTATTCTTATGACATTGCACAAATACCACACAGTTGGCAATACAAAGGGAAGTGACTGGTTGCAGTGTTTTGCACATTTCAAGAAAAAGTATCTGCTGTTTCGGCTGGTGAATTTAGACAGCCTTTAGCCTGGTTTGTTACAAGGCTTGTGAGGGCACAGTCTTGATTTGAGCATACGAATAGAGAAAGGAGCAAACCCCACTTAAAATAATTATTTTCTAGCAGCTTAATATGAACAGATGGAGAGATATATTAGGTATTCCACATTTGGTTAAAGCTGATCAGAACTTGCGCCTTTTGGATAACAAGATCAATAGACTGCAAAATATAAATTTGTAGGAAACAAAACTCATTGATTCTGGTGTTTCTAAAACCAGTTATCCAGCTGGTAGTAATACATTCCTGAATACTTACTGCAGTTACCTCTGGAAGCTGTTTCCTCTGAAGAGCATGCAACCTAGATAATTTGCAAAGTGTCTGAGAAGACGTAGATTTTGAAAATGACAATGTTGAGATGTAGGTGACAGTTACTTTTCCAACTCCATTTGTTTCCATAGCCTGTAGACATGAGGTGGAGGAAGGGTTTAGTTTGACATGAGAGAGGGACAATACTTGCCTTCAAAAATGCCTACTTTGCATCCTCATGCCTAAAGGGGACTGCATGAACCCAATAGAGAAGAAATAATATAGAGATACGCTGATTGGTAGTAACGCCATAAAATCCACCTCTTCTTAGCTACTATTTCCTGGTCAAGACTATACACTAAATAGAAGCATGGCTCACTCCCACCATCCCCAAACTCTGGCACTCAAGTATAAAAAACCCAGCTACATCCCATCTGCACCCAATCTTCACCTCTCTTTGGATGTAGCTGTTCTGCTTTATGAACCACTATAAACACAACACTCAAACTTTCCTGGTGGCGTTTGTTATTTTGAGTCAGAATTGAGTTAGAACAAATAAAAAGAGTTTTCTATTATCTTCAGATGAAAGAAGATTTGTATGTATGAGCTAATACTGATTGCCTGAATGCAGATGCAGTGTTATATTTGATTGGTAATTAAAGTCAAGTACCCTCAAGTTTAGGCAAAACCCAAATAGCTAATTACAGGTTTTATACTATAAAACCATTGTAGTATCAAAAGACCCCTCAGGGAAAATATAAGTAGACAGGGATTTTTCTCTCCATCAAAAATCTGTAGTAAATTCTCTCAGTTCTGTGGAAATGTAATTGGAAAGAAGAAACACAAAGACAGATCTCTTGCTTGATTCTGTCGGCTCTCCACGGCAGAGAAGGATTGCAATTAGATGTTTCTCAAGGTCCCTTCCAACCCAAACCATTCTATGGGTCTATGATTTTATGAAATACAAATATTAAATGACACTCTAGGATGCAAATTGTGTTTAAGGCTTGGCTGGACACAACAGTAAAACAAGTCTGTCACCTGTTCCTTGCTTTGAAGTCCCTGTATGATCGTGAAGTCTAACCTTGGCTACACGCTTCTTTACTCAGTTTGTGTTACTGTAGTTCAACAGGCTTTATTGGCAATCCTACAGTTTACCTGGACCATCCTCTTATTTTGCAGCGTAATCCCCAGGAAAATTCAAGAGGTAGTTGCACAAGAGCTAAGTTTCAAAATCAGACTCATTGTAAGGAAAAACAGAAAAATGAACAGCACACCTAATCTCAATATTTCTTTACACTTCCAGCACAACTGAATGACTGATGCCAATGAATGCGTCCTTTACTGTTTCTTAGTACAGATTCAGTTCAATACTTGATTTGCATGGAGAAGGACTTCTAAAAATTTAATTGCAAAATAGTATTTTCTAAAAATCCTAATTCTTCATGAAAGCTAAAGGACCTTTGAGTCTTGGAACACCCCAAAAACCCCACCCCAAACCCAGGAGTTTGTAGTAAACTGCAATAGGTAAGCATTCAATGTATTTTGTGAATGCAGAAGATATTTTGTCTTAAAAACTAGTAAGCAAATGAAGGCAAAATATTTCTTTTAAAAGTATATCCCTACGTTTGCTTGGTTTAAAGTGGTTTAGATTTTCCTCTTATTCAGAACTTCTAGATAGCAGTTTGTGGCCTGATACTAAACCTGAAATTAGGAAGTTTTCACACTTTTCCTTCTGATGTTATCATTCTTTATATGTGTTACCAAATTGCTTAATTAAAATACACTCTGCCTCTCCCAGTATAAAACAAATTTTCCTGTGGGTCCTTTATAAGTGGAAGTATAAGCGAATTAGCAGGTTGAAAAATAAACCTTTCACAAAGCTGTGCATTTTCTCCTTAGCATTATGAAAGCTTCACCAGCAGTTATTGTTCTTAGCCATGGAGGAATTGATCCAGATTCCCTACCATAAACTCTACTGGGACTTCTGTAATGGAACATAATTCTGAAGGAATGTAAAGGGATATAGGTTTTGCTGATAGAAAATGGAGAAATAGTGCGCATTGCCTTTGAAGGTATAATTTCTAATGAGTCAAAATGCTACAAAATATGTTTCACAAGATTATATGATATTTACTAATCATTTATGATGATAAAGAAGTTAAAACATGTCATGATGTCTGTAAAGCAATGAATGACAGATCATAATAGCGGACACACTAAGAAAAACAAAACAAATTTTGTGAAGATTTGAGGTTTCCACAAGGGACTGCAGAGAAGCAGTTATTGCAGAAAAACCATCTAATGTGCTTCCACCCATTTCTTTGTTTGTAGGATATCTTTAATAACCACCTGTATAAAGCACTCAGGGTTCTTGAAAGAAAGATGAATTGTCATTTCAAGGAACACGATTATCACCAACCATTAGGAGTTGTTAAATCTTTAATATGTCTTGGCTGATCATTTTGCATCAACGTGATTCAAAATATCTGGGGCAATAGGTGGGTCTTTTAGAGACATTTGATCAATGTTAGATATGCAGCAGCCTTTACTGAATCTGGTGTGGAAGTAATCACTTACAAACACTTGGTGTTGAAATGAATTACCGGATGTCATTCTCTATTAACCTAACAGTTAAATTTGGACAAAAATATACATAAAAATGAAATAAAACAATTAGGTAACACTTTAAGTGGTTCATTATTATTAATTCATTTAGTATTCATTGTACCGGTGCTGGTCATAATGAATTCATTTGATATTAATGTGGATGTTCTGCAGCAATTTCATTGTAATGCAGTTTTAATTCACGTGCCGTTAAAATAAAGCATTGTCAAAATTTTATTTATTATCCTAACTGCATAATTTCTTATTTTCAGAACCAGAAATTACTGGGTTTGTTTCCTCCATTAACTTCATATTTTCATCAAGAGATCCTTGTCCTAAGCAGATTAATTTCTTTTCCACTGTTAAGTATACTTGTTCTACGCCTTAAAGCAACAGATACACATAGCCATGCTACCTTATTTAAAGATTTTAGCCCATATGTGGTCACAGTTTTAAAAGAGTTTGGGAGGAGATGGCTAAACACAAACTAGTTATATAGCTCAAGTAACAAACCATGAACTGGAGTATCTGAAAATATGAACTTAGCACATCTAAAAAAAACACAAAAACAAACTAGTGTTTAATGATAACTTCTCTACAGGTAGCTATATAAGCAATATTGTAAGCAACACAAAAGGTATTAGAGCTGTACTGTTATTTAAAATGTAATGGAGTCGGAATTCCTGTGTATTTCAGTTTTCAAAAAAATGAAAATGTAATTGTTTCCAGTTGAAACAGTGCACACACAAAATACTGTAAGGGTTGAGCAAGTAGTTTTTAGATGGAATGCTAATCAGAAATATGTTTTACTTCCCATGCAATCCTCCCAAAAGATGCAAAATAGTATTTAACACTTTTAAAACAGGGAACTAGATTTTCAGTCACCATCTGCCAGTTGGGGCCAAATAAAAGAGGGGTTTTGAGTTCTTTCCATATCCATTAGCTTTAATTTCAAGGTGACCTGCCATTTGAAACAAACAAATAATTTTTTTCTGAAAACTTGCTGCTTTTTGCCTCTGATTGAAGAGTAAGTGAACCATTTTTAAAATTGTAGTGGTTTGCGTAATTACTGAAGTGGGAGAATTAAAGAGGAATGCAAAAATTCTTACAACTGTAAATGTGCTGAGACAGATGTCACATAGCCTTAGGGACAATACTTACCTTCTAGTTCTTTGGATAGCAAAAAGGTTAAAGAAAAAATATAGTCGATTTCGGGGGAGGGGAGTGGGGAGCAGGAGTGAGCAAGGGGGAGAGAATACAGTTAGACTGTTTTTAATGTTTTAAAGTAATATGCATTTGATGGGAGCATTGGGTGGTCTCAGACTCTAAACTGCAATCTCTTGATTTCAAAAGCACCCCAAAATGAATGTTGGGGTACACTAAAGCAACAAAAGGGAGTGGTTTCAGCATTTAATTCCATTTCTCATCATTAAAAATAGTTCTGATTTTCCTGTTATCGTCAGTCAGACGACTACTATAAAAGAATTGCTTTCTTTACATTTTTTTCATTGTAGTTCTCTACACAAAGTCTCCTTTTATTATTGATCAGAAAAAAATATTAAATCTCAAAGGAAGAAAGGTATCATTCAAAGCATACAGAAAATATTTGTAGTAGATCTGGTCTGTAAGGGCAAGATCAATAAGGTGGAAACTGAAGATCCAACCTTTCTGGTCTCAAAGCCTGACTGCTCTTTGTTGCCCCAATAAAAGGTATTGCTTTAATCTACTGTACTCTGTCTACCAAAGAAAAATTAAAAGTTCAAGGTTTAAACACATTTTTTTGGTTCTTCGTGTGTTCTATTGCTACATAAGTGTACATATGCATGTTTTTTTCTTTGAGTATCTTCTCAGTGATACACAATTTTTAAGATGGTTGCAAATTAACTATTTCCTTTTTTTTGATTGCTTAATCATAGGCACTTACTATTTAATATTTTCCTCCCAGTCAGAAGCAGCCCAACAGTTATGGTGTACAAATCTGTGGGCTGAAATCCTGGACAATGTGGACCGTTAATTCACGAATGGTAGTTAAATGTGCGTAGAACCTTCGTGAGGTTCATTCCCTTGCTGGGCTCACACCATCTGTGCTAAAATTTTAGAATCCTAAACCAACAGGAAAGCTTGACTTGCAACAGCAAAAAATTTACTGAAATTATTAAAGGAGTTCTGTATAAGCGGAAATGTCCAGACACATCACAGTGGAAAGAGATGTTGTATACAATTGTCCGTTCTATACATCCATGAAAATTTGGAGATGGACAAGAACCTGGAAGCTACCTTGTCCTAAGAGGTAAAACAATTACTCATGACAGACAGGACATACTGAATTTGTTTAGTGTTTGGGGTGAGGTGGAAGCAACGTTGCTGGTTAAGTGCTTTTTGTGATTAGGAGCACTTACCAACTCTGAAACGGTGTTTCTAGATTCTCTTGAACTTGAAGGGAAACCCTCCTTTGAAAAAGTCACACACGGCAGTGCTTCAAGTATTGGGAAGTCTCTTTCCATCCCTTCTGTGAAGAGAGAAAGAGTGCTGAAGCCAGGTGATAAATAAAGAAGAGAATGCATGACTCTATCCTACTGTGAATGGGGTAACTGACAGAGAGAGGGTGGAATAGAGGGATGGGTCTTTTCTTCCAAAGTACCTCTGATCTTGTTGAATATGTAGTGCATATACAGACTGGCATGCAGCAAACAGAACATTTTCTCAGTTTTGAAAAAATCAATCCAAAGTGCTGTGAACAGTGCCTTAAATATGGATAATGTACAAAGGTACCAGCTCAAATAACCCCTATTGACTTCCTTCTGTAAAGAATACTAATACTGAAAATAATAACCACCTTTTCACTCCTCATATTTTGTTCTATGCTACTGCCTACACAAAGATGAACATAGACTGGGTTTAATTCACACATACCTCTATAGGTTTCTACTACTGAGCAACAGCATTCAGGTATCGGGTTTCCTGGACTCCAAACTACTTTTAGTAGCATTGATTGTTTGGTTTTGTCCATATTTTGTCTAAAAAGAATTTGGCTGCATCATGGAAATTCTGGATAATTATTTTGGTATTTGAAGAGATACACATCCTTACAGCAAATACAACCAAAAATGTGCTGAACTTCATCTTTCACAATGCATTAGGCTTCCTCTCATTATTCATTATGGGAAAAGGTATGTGTCCTGGTTACAGCCAGGACAGGGTTAATTTTTTGCAGTAGCTAGGAGAGGGCATGGCTAGGGCCCAGTTGCTACTGTATAAGACCTTCATCTTTTCGGAGTAGTGGGAGGAAGGGACTCTCACTTCCAAGGAGATGGGGTTCCTTCTGGTTGAGAAAACACGGCAGAGGAGTCATCAGGTATTGTTTTATTTATTGTTGTGGGCTTTCTGTGCAAATCCTTTTTTTTTCTTATACCTTTTGTTATTCATATTCTTGCTGTTACTGTTTATTTTTTGTATCTCATTGCTGTTTCCAGTAAATTGTTCTTATCTCAACCCGTAATCTTTGTCTTTTGTGCCTTCAGGTGGATTGGGGGTGGGAAAATGGCACATGGTTTTAGTGGGAGTACTAAATTGGAAAATACCATTCTGAAACCATGACAGTAAGATACAGTATAAATTTCTCGTGCCATCAGGATCTTGAGGTTAGCTGAGCCCCAGGGTTTAATTTAAAGTATGAGCTGCAAAATGAGCTTCATAACAGATTGAATCACCAATTTAAAGAAATAACCTTTTCTAGAAACAGACCAATTATCCTTGGGTGCTGGATAGTCTATTCTTGGCAAGTGCATGTAAGCACGTAAAAGGAGAAAAGAAAGGATGTCTGCTTAAGTTTATATCAATGATTCCTTGTGGGCCTACTATTTCCAACTTTTTTTTTTTGGCATAAATAGAAAGTCTAGTCATTAAAATAAAGTTCACCAAAATGAAAAACTACACCCAGGATTTTAAAATCTATCTTCAGACAAGGTAGACATTACTTAATCGACAAAGGAAAAAACAAAAGGAACTTTTTAACCCTACTTCTGCAAGGACTTCTGAAATATTTTACAAAAATTAGTTTACATGCAAATTCACCACAAACCTATTATTACCAATTATAGTAATACAGTCTTAAACACTTGCGACATATAAAATGATCTTTACAACCATACATACAAAAACGCACAGTTGAATGCTTCAGTTCCACATGCAGTTATTGTAGTTATCATATAGTTCAGAAAGTTCTACTATAATGTAGAACTGATATTCATGTACATGGCTAGCTACTTAAATACCCAGACCCATGATTTGGTACACAGACAGTAGCTAACCATACTAGAATCAGCCTACAAAGTGCTTGTGCATAAGCGCCCTTGAAACTTCAAGACCATAATCCTTGAATCAAGCCCAAACTAAAAAGCTATTACAGTTTGATGAAAAACATAAGCAAACTTGAAAAACATAAGTAAACTTGAAAAACATAAAGGAAAATTATCTTTACAAGAAACTCCAATTTAAGATCAAACCTATATTGATGAGAAAACTCATACCAGCTTGCAGAGTGATTGGCTGAAAAAAGAGAAGGGTTTGAAGAAAGAGGATATCCACCAGCTGCTTTAAGTTGGTGTTTAAAAGAAAATGCTAAGCTGAAAACTAATTTGCAATTGAAAAATAAAACAAAAACCCTAAATAATAAAGGAAGTTGCAGACACTAGACATATATGAAGGTAGGAAAGAAATATATACAATATGTACTTGGGGTCATTTTATGTCAATTTGTTCCCAAATGGTACCATATTACTTCCAAATCAATATACTGCCAAAAAGACAGCCAATGTACAGATTGCAAGATAGGAGAAATGTGAACTATGAGACTTGTTACTAACAGCTGTGATGGCAGCACTCAGATGGCAAGCATCTGCAGAAGACTTAGCCAACTATCTAGTGTGCCTGGTATAAAAAGATTTAAGTGGTCAATTTTGGGAGTAGTGAAGGCGTGGAGAAGTGCAATAGTGGCAGTCTGTGAAGAAAGGTCTTAAATCTCATAATATGTTACAGATACTGAAATTACATTCTATCCATATATTCAAATATTAATTTCATCAGATCACTCGCTTTCTATAACATCTCCTACTTTCTTTTGTGTAAGAGGACAAAAGTTACTGCAACTGAATAGAAAGTTTAGTATGAAGTTAGAAGATGTTTTCTTTAGTTGTAATGAATACCATTTCTTTTTTACAGAGAATGGTTGCAGTGAGACATTGGCTATCCTTATTACAGATTACTGGAAAAAATCTGGATAAAGCTGGCATAGAATTATGAGAAACTACAGAATTATCAGAAAATGTTAATAGAGGTACACTAAAGCAAATGCGAAAGAGAAATGAAAGAATAGTGACTTCATGACACCCAAATGGAATTTTACTCATTGGCTAATAGGGAATTAAAAGATCACGTGTAATGGGTCTCATAATGATTCTATGCTCAAGAATTTTACTATAATGAGATCTAGTTTGATTGGGAGCACAGAAATTTTCAAAATAAGCACCACACAACAGAGGAAAAATATTCCATAAAATTATTGTCAGGAAAATCAAAATGTGTTTTTTTGTTTGGAGGACATTTTTTTTCCACCTCTACTAAAGAAAGAAAGCTGAAATAAATAAAAGCCATCAGGAACTGAATAAGGTTTCACAAAATGTGAAAACAACTGAACAATCTCATGTCCATCTCTATGAGGACGGGTCAAAAAACTTTTACACTATGCTAATTCCTGAAAGCTGCTGCTTTGCATAAAAATAGGCAATGACACAGAAAGATATTCTAGATTTGCTATGGGAACAGACTAGGCTTATAGTGTTACTCTACAGCAACAATCTACTATAGCATTTACATGTGAGAAAAATACTTAGGTTCTCCTTATTATATCTTGTACTGTCATTTTATCTAACTCACCATTGGACATATCGGGACAATTTTATAAACATACAGAAATGCAGAGATAAGGTTAATTAGAGGACTAATAGTTGTTTAATGGCTAACAGGAAGATGAAAATGGGGTAATTGTTCGAAGGACACAAAGTGCCGACAAATCTAGAATTAAATCAATTTTGGAAATAATCACTCTAAGATTTTTTTCTTATAGGATTGAATTGGGAATGGTACTTTAGCTGAAACCACAGATTGGATATGAAATGCAATGTTTTACCATTCCTTTCAATAAAAAATCACCTCCAATACCTTACAGGTATCTGCATACATCTATTAATCTCAAATTATAGTAAAAAATGTGGGGATTGTAGGTGATGCATACAGGCGAAAAAGTGGCAGTGTAAACACTGCAATATTATTCAAGGACAGTTTTAGAATATTTTAACTGCAATATTTATTCAAGATCTTTCTGGGAATACATAAGAACCGAAGGAAAAGTCAGAAATAAGTACATTTTTGTTGTTGTTCAAAATTAGGACCTCTGCTATAATAATGAAAGTGAGAATCAGAAAAGCCATAGGTCTTTATAGGAGCAATAAAGTACGTGGAGTCCTTCCATGTGTAAATGAAGGATGAAAAAGCGGAGAGAGAGATGAAGAAAAGACAGAAAGTGAAGTGTAAAATACATTCTGATACATTATTTAAGTCTGTTTTTAAAGGTCCAAAGACTTATTTTTAATTTCTAAGCCCAGACAGTTCAGATTGTTCAATATCTTTGCATACTAAATGGAAAAAAAAAATCTAGTAGTCAGATGTAAATGATAATGAAACACTGGTAACTTCTAGAAATGAGGTACATAAAGGGTATATTAAAATGGAAAATATGAAGAGTGTTTCACTAATTATGATAATAACTTTGTTTTTTGAGTTCTAATCTGTTAAATATAGCATCCTGTGCCTTTGAAGAAACTATGGACAGCAATCCAGTACTTGATTAGTTAGGGCAGCCCATTGTCTCCCCAGCTGATTTTTCAGAATGAACTCTCTTGACATCTGCCTATATAGTTATTAGAAAATCAGCAAAGTATAGAGGCTTCTAAATTTCCCAGCTGATCCACATGAATTGGTACCCTACTGCATTTATCTTTATTGATATGCGCTGTGATTACAGCTCTGAGGAGATAATTCTCCTAAAACGTTAGGTATGTTCATATGTGATCCATGAATTTCAGAATATAAAAAAAATGCACTATTTTATGGAAACTAAGCCAGTCCACTAATGTTTCATTGCACAAACTCACCAAGCTACATTTTTAATTATACAGACTTGCACTATTTAATGCCATCCCTTTCCCCTCCTTCAGTTGTACTAGATATTTATCTTATCATTATAAAGACATAGTCCAAAAATTAAACAGATGATTTTCTCATAAGTGCAAGGCATAAACACACTCTATGAAAGAGAGAGTATGAACAACACGGGGTTTATATCTATCAACAACTAAAAATTTTGGTCTTAGTGGTTCTATAGATACCTTTTCTAGTAATCCTTGAACTTCCATCTTCTTTTGTAATGCACTCCTCCTAAATCTTATTTCAAGATCACATTTCTAAATACTTCCCCTGATGTGGAAAAATGTTATCTAAACAATGACTGTAAACCAATTAAAAAGCAAGGCTTTCTATGTGAGACTTCATGACTACTATTTCAGATCACAACCAAATTATAGGAAGGAACACACGCTGTCCTCTATTAATTCTTAAGAGTTTTGGGGTATGTTTGTATCCCAACATAACAAAACTAATTTTTGGAGAATAAGAGCTTTATTAAAATATAAACAAGATGTAAAAATTTGCCTTAAAATATCTAATTGAAAATATTTATAGACAGGCATATGTATATGTCCAAGTTTGCTCCTACATTTTTTGTCGCAGACCTCTTCTGTCCCCCATTTAGCAACACCAGAAGATATTTACACTTTTTGGTCTGTTTCCTTTTGCCACTACGAAATTAAGTTATCTAACTGAATGGAAAGCAAAATAAATTCCTTTTTTTTGGAAAAACTACATGTGAACTGCTGTATACTTCTAGTAATCTCCTTTCTCTCTATCTGAAGATAATTGCTAATTGCAAATTTAATTAGCTAATGCCTTTAAATCCTAGGCTGGACTTGAATGAACAGATTTGTATATTCTTAAAAAGTCAGAAGTAAAACTGACAGCTAATTTACCTTGTAACTGAAGTATTATTCAAAAAATTTTCTACCTTCAAGAAAATAGTTTGTTGTATTTCTAAAGAGGATAAATATTAGATTAAATGTTTTCACTATTTTTCCTCGTTTTGTCTGCTGATACAAAAAATTGAATAAACCCCAACCTGGAGCTGCATGGTTTTGATAATGCCAGGAATTTGTAAATTTAAGGCTGTAGAAAAGTAGAACAAGCTGGAAAATGATTACATTAACTACACAAATTTTTTCCATATCTGTACTAAATTGTCATTTATAATTAAAAAATTAAAAGTTCAGCAGAGTTATGCTCATTAAAATAAGACTTTCTATTATTTGGTTTTGAGGTTGTGTGAGTGTATGTTTGAAAGACATCAATATCAAAAGTTCAAGAAATATGACAGTGACAGTTTGTTTCCACATTAAATGTTCTTCCATGTTTTTAATCTCAGAATTAAAGTACTGTACTCCAGCTTAAGGCTACACACATTCTTTTAAAACCGCAATTTAGAACAAAGTTTTTTGTACAACTGTAAAAGAAAAAAATAAACTCATTAATTTCTCCAAATTATACCATTGGATAATTCTTCAATGGTTAAAACCTTCGTTCTAGTTACACAGACTAAGCCCTATCTTTTTTTAAATAGCCAATTTTTATTTTATTTGCTTTTTTGTTATTTTTTAATGATATTGAGAAATCATCCTAAATATGAACTTATGTCAATGCTTAAACATTATGCAAAAACACATAAACTGTTACTCTCTGCATCCTAGACCAATAATTCAAGTAATGGATGGAAGCATCACATCACTGTTACTATTGAAGCATTTGGCTAAGAGAGAAAAAAAGAAAATTTAATATTTGTTATGTTTGATATTGATGAAAGTCTAACCATTTAAATTTCTGCCTAGCACTCAGCTAGACATACTCAAAGAATGTGAAATCTCTTATCTTCTTCCCACATTTCTACCTTTATTATGCCTTGTTTTTCACTATCACTACCAAATCTGTAGGATGTATTTCATTTTTAAAAACCTTCTCTTCTGCATTCTCATAATGAACTTAATATGTTTGAACTCACTTGTGCAGTATGGTAGAGTGGGTAAAGACATTTTACAGAGCTTAAAGATCTGGTTTTGTTAGATTGTTTATTTTTTTGTTGTTGTTTTGTTTGTTTGTCTGTTTCGTTTTTTAGTAAAGAACCAGTCAATCCTGCCATAACCATATCTATGTACAAATATTAAATGTTATTTTATACAATAGAAACAAATTGTGAAAGAAAGGAATATGCACCTGCCTTAGTAATAATGTACTTAGAGGAAAAATGACATTTTTAGTTCCTATTTCCATGTAGAGAAAAACTTGCATTTTGTGGGTTCCAAGCTCTACAAAATAAGGGACTAAACCTGAAAGTCACCATCTTTTCCAATTACTATGCCATGTCATTGAATTTGATGAATAATTTGGCTTTCAATTGTGTGCCATAAAATCAAGGACTGAGTTCTGTTGTATTCAGGAATGAATGTCTGATGAAAAAATACACTTCAGAGATTACATAAAGAAAAATAAGGATATATAAGCCAGTTAAGGTAAAGAAGAAACTGACAAAGGTTTCATAGCTTTCATTTATTTCACTTATGACTTTTTGCTTTCGGACTACATCTTTTATGATTTATGGTTACAATTCAGTGAACACTTAGAATATGCACAGAAACTGGAAAACAGACTGACTAAACTGCTATTGGGTATACTTAACATTTACAAAAGTTTAGCTTTTTCTGTCTCTCCATGAGCATCACTGATGTTTTAAGATGAAGTCAAAAGCCTTTGCCTAGCTGACAAAGACTTTGTGAAGTTTAGCTAACTAATGTAAGGCACAAAGAAAATGCCATATCTATGTGACAGAGCTTTAGTATAAAAGAAAAGGAGCTCTGAATAAGTAGTGGACTTTGAGATGATTTTTCAGCCTTTTTAGGATCATGAGACGTGTAGCAAAATGGTTCCATTTGCCATCCAGTCATCTGATGTTGACTCTAAGTAGCAGATATCCATTTACGAGCAAATGCTGGACAGGGGTGGGCTTGCGTTGGCTATTTCACCTTGTACTGATAAGTGCCTCTTTTTGTACACAGAACACTTAATCCTTCTTTTAAGCCCGTTTTTCTATATTTTTTATAATCTGCTTTCTCTACTTATGAAGTTATTTTTAGCTAGTATGTTTCACATCAGTTGTTTTGGGGCATATTGCTATCTGGTTTTATCTACTACAAATACGCATAAGATTTATGTGGGATGTTTTTATTTTTGAGGATGTTTTCCATAAGAACAAGTGGAAAAAAACCCCTTGTTTATAAAGCTGCATTACTCTTTCAGATTACAAACAACTTTCTTACAATCCAAATCTGAACCTTGGCTTCAAGATAAATAAAATAAGAAAGACATTCAAAAATAAGGCTTTGTATGCTGCATTGCAGAAAAACTACTTTAACATAGCATGGAAAGAAACTCTTTTAGAAATTTGATTTTGTTCATCAGGTCTGTGTAATGTACAGTCACAAAAGTACTTCATCCGAAGTAAGAATAGCTGCAACAATTAAGATCAATGATGCAAGATATAAGAAGGAGTGTGGTTTGAGCAAGAAAAACCACAACAAAGATCAGAAATATTCATTCAAATATTTTTGAATTTGTCTATTTTTGCTAAGTACTAAATAAATACTGAAGTCCATTGGGTACAAGTCATTATTTTCCTTATTCTAAGAATAGAACTTCTAAAATTAATTCATAGAATACCTCAATACAATGTACATAAAACCCCCATACATTATATTTATGCTCATTGTATTTGTTTACAACTTTTTTTTTGCATTTATATGCAATAGCTGTGTTATATTTTAAAGCAATAATAAGGACATTATTAAATAAAACTTCAACATTTAACACAGATTTTTAGAGCAATTTAAATGTTTTTTTTTTGATTTAAGCTTTTGGTGGATTTTTTTTTTGTGGTTTTTTTTTTTGGGGGGGGGGGTTGTTTTTTTTTTTTTTTTGTGAAAATTTGTTTTTTTTTTTTTTTTTTTTTGTTTTTTTGTTTTGTGGGGTTTTTTTTTTGTGGTTTTTTTTTTTGGGGGGGGGGGTTTGTTTGTTTTTTTTTTAAGGTAATAAAATACAGTCCTGTCTTAGCCTTCAACAACGGAAAAGAATTTTTTTTTAAGCACCCCTATTCTCTACTTGCTTTCTTCATGGTAGGTAAACCCTTGGCAAGGAACTCCCTCTTGTGGTCAAACATTCTTAATTAGGAAAAAAATCGGGACTGAGCTGATGGTACAAAGTATTAGAGCACATGTCACTTGAAAGTATTAAGATTAACAATACCGATACAAGTAGTTTTAGTGAAGCAGTTCATTGCAAAATAGAGATGAACATATGTTTTTAATTTTTCTTAAAAAATAAGGATTTTCATCACTCTTCTGGATAAATCAGTTCTAAAGTGAGCTCTGTATCTTGCCTCCTTTCTCCTTTCTAAATCATAGCTGTATCTATAACAAGATCTTAACTCACAATCCACATCTCTAATACAAAGCAAAGCTTAACTTCTCATCAGTTCTGACTTCCCAATCGACATTCACCAAAAAATAGTAAATCAGATGATCTTCAAAAACTGCAGATGGGTTGAATGTTTCTTAAAGGTGCATTAGCATTTCCAACATGCCCTTAACTAGTGTATAGTTACAGTGTATGCCAGTGCTCTCCCTTACGCTCTGCAGCAATAATTTAATAGCCCCAAGTCAGGACAGCTTTGCAGAAATTACGGATGTGATTAAGTAAAACAAAACAAAACTCAAATGTCTGGCAGACTGAAAAATCATCTCATGCTTAATTGCTCGTTTAGAACACTACTTCCAAATACTTCAGCAACATCAGACCTTTCTAGTGATTTTTCTTTAATGCTACCCACTGAATATGTCTGCCCAAGAAAGTGTCTTAATTTGAGGGTCAAGTTCCAGTTCCCTAAAGTAATTATTAAGGTTTTCATGAAATCAGGAACTGAGACCAGGCATAAGTTATTTTGTTTGCGTTCTTATTCTGCTCTTCTACATTAGAGCTACAAGATAAGAGAATGAAATATCCTGGCATAATACACCAAAGATAAAGTATTTGTCTTAGACCTGCTTTTACTATATGATCTGATTTCCATAAGCAAAGTTTTTGGACGCAAGTTCTTTTCAAGGTATGGATTTTATATCCTATAAAAAGAAGTATGAGCAAAGGAAGACACACAGATATAGAGGATTTGAAAGGAAAGCAAAGCATTGCATAAAGTGCGACAGTGGATCACTGGCTGAATTTATGGGCTAAAATTTAATTCCTCCCTTGTAAATCCACCTTCCTATCTAGGTTCAAAAGAAGTCCAAACAGTGGCATGTGAATTGTTTGCACTGTGGGCAACCCTGCTATTCACTTATAAGAGAGACAGCAGAAACTGGACACTCACAGGAATAGCAAAATATAATAATTTCTCTTTATGAGCACTTTTACTCATGCACATTAAATACATGACAATGCACTTTGTCTTTAGGACACCTCACATTCCAGCTAGCAGAAATATGGATGGTGATATCAAGATTGGTATTACATTTAGCTTTCCTGAGAGAAAGTACAGCATTAATCTTTATTAAGTAGAAGAACAAAAAAGGCTGATGAAGCTATGTTACTAACAGAAGAAGAACTGCCGTTTATTAATAATCATATATTTAATTTCCCGATTTCAAAATTGGGGTTCAGAGACTAGGCTTTACCTCTACAACATGGAATCTTAGTTCTGGAGAAAGGAGGGCAGAAGATGTAGGGAGTATAAACCACTCTTCATTTTTTCAAACCTGAAGTGATATTTAGTTCTCTCAAAGGCCCTAACAAAGGTATAGGAAGACAATAGACTATGTAGGGATATCAGCAATATCTAATTCTTTGCATGCTCTTCCAGTAGATACCCAAAAGATTAAATTACTCAGGAGGTGCTCAAGGGGTCAACCCCTTGGAGAGATGTCTTGTACAAAATATTGTCTACACAAATTCAAGGGGCTGCACTTATTTCAATTACTGATATGGTCACATTGCAAAGGATCTAGGAGAATCTATCCCCAAATCTCTACCAGGACCTTAGGTCTTACAATCAAAGCAATGTATAATTATAAAGTACAGCACCAAAAAAATGAAGTGGAGCCATCAGTTACACTATTTCTTGTGCTTGTTTCTGCATGCTTCCTGGTGATACAGAAATACGTCTAGGCCTGTACATGTAATTGTTACACTTTTGTCCATAACACTAAGCTTTGTCTGCTCGCCTCAGTGTGTACCATAAGTCTGGTGAACTCTAATAAGATGTGTGAGAGTGGTTGTTCCTCCATATACAGTAGAAACTACAGTGGAGATATGGCTGAGTTTCACACACCACTCCCGTTTGAATGTGTTGCAGACTGCAGCTGTAAGACTGCATCTGTGCTTCTAATCAGTTTTCCAGTATACAGAGACAAAACTCTTTGTGGGTTTAACTTTGGCAATTTTTCTGCTTCTCTTGGCAGAGAGTACGGAGTGTACCCCAACAGATCTGAAGAGGTTTACTTTTATTAGTAGAATATGTGGATTGCATCTCAAAACAAAGAGATGCCACGAAATATTTTCTTTTCCTTGTGTAAATTATGCCCACTCCTTTCCATTTAAAAGGGATATTAACAGCATTTGAAAGCCTCACTGCAGTATTTTCATCCTGGACATCATGTATCCAGCTAGAAGAATTCATAAGTGGAATCAGCCAGGAAGCAGGACAGACTTGTTTAATTTTATGCTCTCCATGGAAACAAAGACAGAGAACACATTCTTACAGTGAGAAATTATTTGAAACATTCTCAGTTTGATAGCTAAGCTGTGGCTGTGTCAACACTGTGATTTATGGCACAAGGTATAGAATGAAAGGGCTCAAAGAACTCCTCAATGTTCACCTGGAAGTCAACTGGCTGCAACTTTGCTACAGAAGTCTATAAATGCTTCTTTCATACGAGTAGAGTTTCAGCAGGTTTTGTTTGCTTGTTTACTTTTGGTTGGTTGTTTTTGCTTGTTTCTAAGATTGCTAAAATGTGGTACACATTGTGATTAAATCAAAACCCAGATTAGTTCTAAAAAAGTGCACTGTAAAATAGCCTCCACCCCTAGAAAACTGGATTGGTTGCACAAAAAAACCTGTAAGTACAAAGCAGGTCTATAGCCAGTCACAAAATGGGACAGAAACAGCGTGAGTGATAAAATGAGGGGGTGGCAAGGCTTTTTACTGTCTCACTGGGGAGAAAGAATGAGACATCAGTGAGGGTTGTGAAGAATAACACCTGAAGCATTAGAGCAACTGATAAGTATCTTATGAATGTTATGACCCCAGATACAATGAGGCTTTGGAGAAGTACTTTTTATTTATCTTTTTTTTTTTTTTCCCCTTTTACCTGAAACTTAGAAGCTGAGAGGAAATAGATTCTTATTTTTGACACTCGGAGTAATTTTGAGAACAATAAAGAAAGGATTGCCAGTAAAGTATGTGATTTCAGCTTGTTGGAGTAGCTGTTGAGAGAATGCCCTCAAAAAGCAAAAGAAGATGAACTTCATACAAAAAAATGAAAAGTGTGCCTACAGTGAAGCAAAGTTTATTTTGTCATATTAGAGAAACACTGAAAGGAAAAAACAAAGCAAGCAAGAATGCGGAGATTGACCAGAATATATACTGTGACACATGGTAAAAGTTGAAAAGAGGTGTGCCAGCCTATATGTGACAAAGGACTAAAGTGACTTGGAAGGGAAATCCAGAATTTGCCTAGATTAACATCCTACAGAAAGTATGTCTAATTAAAAAAACTTGATCTTTAAAGGGCCCTTTAAAGGGCTTTATCTGGATAAATTTTCAAGACCTCCAGAGATGGAGGGACCAAAACCTCTCTGGACAGCATGGCTTCTTTGTTTGGCAATCCCCATGCTACAGAAAAAAATAAAAAAATAAAAATAAAATAAAATAAAAATAAAATCACATCACATCACATCACATCACATCACATCACATCACATCACATCATTGTATCACATCTTAATTTCTCATGTTCAAACCTGTCTCACAGTTTTCTAGCTTGATTGGAAAGAACATCTGTTATAATTACACAATTGTGTTTATCTTCTCACAGCTGCATCTCCTGGAGACTGCTGCATGCAGAAATCTATTAACGCTTGTGATTTCCCTTTCTCCATTGGAATTTGTAAGGCACTTACTTGTAGAAGAGGTAGTGTTTTTCTTCGTAAATTCCATGGAATTTATGTGTATTGAAGGTTAATTCTGTGAATCCTGCCTTAGACTGAAATATTATAGTTTATGACTTAAACATTTTCATGAAGGACTTTCAAGACTGTATTACAAAAAGCTGCAGAGAAGACCACCACACCCTGAGTGGGGATCTGAGAGGCCCTGCACTGCTCACTGATGAAGATAAGATAAAGGACTCGGGACATTCACAAAGCACAAGCCTTCAGGGTCGAGACCACAGCCCCAGGGTATCAGCTGCCAGGCTCACACAGACCCTCTCACCAAGGAGGGGGGAGAGAGAGAGGCTTTGGGTGTGTGCTGGAAAGGTCTCTGGTGAGAGGCAGTGACTGCCCATCCTCTGCTGTGCAGAGGAGCCCAGCTGTGGGGGCCCTTCACCCAGGGAAGCTTATCCACAGCTGAGAGGGTGGCATGGCCCGTCAAGGGCCCCCCAAAGGGGTCCCCAGACCCTGCACCGGAGCACTGCAGCATGATGCAACAGACCCTCAGCGTTGCAAGGGACACTGTCAAACCGGCCCCTGCAAGGGAGGCACTTGGGTGTTCCCACCTGGCCTAAAGTGTATATTAACCCACGGGATTCTATATTCTTTGGCGTGCGGCGGCGTGTGGCGGCAGCGTGGCCGGCATGATGGTGGTGGCAGGGGACCCTCACCACCAAGAAGACCAGATGGAGCGGAGCAACGAGACGTCATTGGGACCCTTGGATGGGTGGTATGCTTCCACCTAACCCCTGTCACTCTCCCCCGTCCCCTCACTCCCCCCCCACACACCTCTTTCTCTATCTCTTTCTTTCTTTCTTTTATCTTTCTTTCTCTTTGCCTCTTTTACTATTAAATAAAAATACATCAATTTTTTTGGCACCAACATCTAACCTCATTTGGTTTTAATCTTGTTTTTTGGGCATATTGTGAACCTTCTAAGTTCTTTCCTGTTTATACACAGAGACCTAGTTTTCTTTGGTTTTCTGGTTTTAAACCAGATCACAACACCCCTTTCCTTTTTTGGGTAGGTTTCTGATTCCCTTTCCTTGGTTTGAAATTTCTTTTGCAGATCCCTCCTTCCATAGGTACTGCCTGGTAGCTGTTAAGTTTATCCCAAAAATCTTATCAGGTTGTGCACAAAGCTTTTTTTTTCTTCCAGTTTGGAAGAGCAAATCCTAAAGAAGTTGCTAGTTTTAGGTAACCATACTTTCTCAAACAGGCAATACTATAGTGCAGTGCTTTAAGAGAGGGACAAAATCAGCACAAACCCAAAGTTCAGCTTTTGTCATGAGGTGAATATTTGGTGCAATCACAAACTGTTGGGAAAAATCACATCAATGAGAACTGTATCCAACAGTCTACAATAGGTATTACTGAAATTCTGAAAGTCTCAATAAAATGGTTGTAAATATCCAATGTATCTCAGTGACAGGACTTCCGTGTGCTGAATAAACCTGACTGTATATATATCTCAGTGGATATGAAAACAAATATACAAACATAAACAGGTCCCTTAATGTTACAATAAAAAAAAAAAAAAACCGTCCCCTTAATTTTAAAAAAAAAAAAAAAAAAAAATACATCAAGAACTTCTCTTCCATATCAGGAGAAGCTGCATCTATATTCTATTCAGATTTCAAGACAAAAATGTTCTAATATTTACTAAACATTTACTGAAGGCAACTTTTCCTTAAGGACTGAGAGATAGTCTCAGAAACTGTAAAGGCTGACGTGGTGCTATGTACACACCTCTTCTTTAACGAATCAGTGAGATCTGAAACTTCTGTTGTGGGCACAACACTAGTGATATGTGTACACCAAAGAACTGAGGCAAAAAACCCAAAGACTCTAATACCAGGACTTAACTCTCTTATTTCAGGAAATCCCTAAAGAATTCTGATTTCAAAATAGATCTAGTTAGAAAACCTAGACAATCTCAATAAACTTCATCCCAAATTTGGAATGATCCGAGGATGAGAATGGCTATTAGCAACTTTTGATTTCTTTCACAAAATATTATTTGTGGTATTGTCTGCCAGCCTGAATAACCACCTCCATTATCATCCAGAGGACGATGCTCAGCTGTCATGTGCCAACAGGCGAGGCAAGAAGATGGCATGGAAAATTAAGGATGAATCTCAACTACTGATTTGAAAACGTGAGAGAATCAGAATTGAAATATACATGAACTAACAAGAAGCAAAGGGAAATAACTTTGTAAATGAAATGAGAAGCAACTTCCGCAATAGGCTTAACAACAGAAATGAGAAACATGATATTGACTTAAAGGCTAGAACACATGCAAGCCATCACAGCACTGGGGTCAAAGAATAAATATTGACAAAGCTAACTGAAAAATAATAAGTACTTGCACCAGTAAAATTGGTAACAGTCAAACAAAAACACAACAAAATCTTCCAAGTCATACCAAACAGCAGAGAGTATGGAGGAAGGAACCCAGGAAGGAATAGTTTATCTCATTTACCTGAACTGTGTCCGAAGTTGGGCACCTTGCTTCCTTCTCTTGATGCTTTACATTGTCCTTTCTTGTTGGAATCAGATTTGCTAATGCCATTAGTTAACAAATGTTTTGGAAATCAGAATATTAAACCAGATTTCTGGTATTCAGCTGGTATGGCATAAAACAATTGAGGTTTTGGGGCTTTTTTTATAAGTTCAGACTGTTCACTTAATTTTATATTTTAATATCAATAGAAATAACCCCCAAATAGCTTAATAGAAATAATCTGATGTATGTATTCACCATCGAAATATAACCACCTTCAATGTAAAATATTGCAACTGTTGAATATCACCTACCATATCTAATTAATTTTTGGGAGGTGATTTAATAATGTGCAAGTTAATTTCCCAAAGACAGAAGTGCAGTTCCTTGTAGTGAGTTCTGAAAATGCAACCCTAAATTTGACTAAATAGTGTCTGTCTGAATGTTTAAACCAAAAATTTATATTCTCCCAACAGCTACTCCTTTGTACTAAAAAGCATCACTAGAAGACCTTCTGTACCAGTAACTGAATGCAGTTACTTTGTAATGGAGACTATCAATGCCTTTCAACATCATCTTTACTTCTCTGCCCTGTATGAGATATTCAAGTATATTATTAATATCTTTTTTCTTTTTTCAGTAAAATGTTTAAGTTAGCAATTCATCTTAGCTTTGTGTTTTGAAATGAGCTGAGTATTTAGTCAGAAGCTATTAAAAATAATATACCTATGGAATATGCCTGTGGTTGAAAAGGCTCTCTGAAGTGCAGATGCACCTCAGATATGTGTGTCTGGGCATGGCTAAGAAGGATTATGTTGCATAACAATGTCGCACATATATCATATCTGCCCATGCCATGTAGGTGCTGACCAGCCTGCTCTGCCATTTTCAGAGGTCATGAGGTCTCATGTCTGTGGCAATCAGCAGAAAAATCTAAGTCTCAGTGTCACACTCGCGTTGATTCCTAATGTAATTAATTGGCTTGCCAATCTCATCAATTGAAGAAATGTTGAGGCCTTTAATTAAGTGTTTTCTGGATGTGTCATATTGTATTTCTGACCTTTCAAAATATTTAAAACACAAATTCTTTAGTTTGTCTACAAATAGTACATGTCTATATTGTTGCTATTTGGTGTTTTGGAGTTCTTTAGGTTTCAAGTAAGGGCAGATTTTACTGCATCAGACTATTGCACTGATTTTCCTCTTTGCAGCCACATACTCAGATTTTCCTCAGAATTAAATTAGGCTGCTTTTGTTTAGTTTTTTTTAAATTTTTGTTGTTTTTTTAATGTAAGTACACATCTCAAGAGAACTGGCATTTTGATTTTTTTTACTTTTAATTAAGGATGTTTTCTATGTGCTTTTAAATGAATGTTCTGAGGTGGTTTTAATCACTTATTTTACACTCTATATTTAATATTTTTTTATAGCTTAAATGTAATTTTCCGCTACAGTTTTTCATCCTTTTTAGCAAACAATTTCTTTTATTCTTTAGCCCGTGTTGTGAAGTGTGTTGAAATTAATATACCTTTTATTGTTTTACAAGTTTCTGTCTATACGGCATAAAATATCTCTATCAAATATTACATCAAAATCACTGCAAATTAATATATTTATATTTCACTGAATGTTTTGCTTCCTCAAGCAGATGTGAGGGAAAAGCAGTAAAATGATCTGATTTGGGGGATGTTTTTCAGGTGAGCTTGCACTCTGAAAAAGATGCAAATTTTTAAAGCACTTACAAAAATAGTTACTTGCATGCCAATCCTTTGTCTATGATGGCATAGTAAAATTATTAATGTAAAGTCTGGCTCAATTTTTTTGAAATAGTGAGAGCCTGGAGAACCCAGTTGTTTAATTGGGAGTTGGAAGGCATTCAGTACAAAGCAGGATGAGTTTTTTTGACGTGTTTTAGCCCAGATTGAATCTTTACAGCTGAGCTACAACCCATGAAAAACATGGCTTTATAATGGAAATGCTGACACAACCTTTCAATTAGAGTACTGTTAACTGCATCATTATAATTAGAGACGCACTGGCCCTTTGAAAACTTTGGTTTTCAGATCAGGAGAGGGTATTCTCACTTTGCTGGTCAGTAGTCACATTTTTATGAATATAAAACCCCCTAACTTGTTAAAAATGGTACCCAAAAATTGTTTTCTTGACAGAATATAAAAGGTATCTAGAAAATAATCCCAGTCCCCATGATAATTTTCAGTCATGAAAGCACCCTCTTAAATACATTATGTGATCCAGAAAAAATTCTATTAAAAAAAAAAAATCAGAAAAATCATGATTTTGAGCTGATTTCTCCTATGCTAAACCATATATCACCCTAATATATCAAACAAACAACAGAAATCTGGGTGTTTTCAATTAAACATTTTCTATATTATAATGTAAAATATTTGGTGAATTCAGTTTGCCAGCCATTCTGGAAAGGCTACACCTTAATATTGGTCAGACTCAAAACTGCCAAATTAACAAAATTGCATAAAAATAAAAATTTTAGTACAATAAATGTCATAAGCAATAAAGTAGTTGTTTGGAAGAATGTTAGTACAGTTCTTTGAGGGATATTGTGGTCTATTTCTGGAAAAAAAAAATCCCAGTACTTTGTCAGTTGTTTCTATGTTCCCATTCTGCTGTCTTAAATTGAACTGTGAGGCACAGAACTGTAAGAAAATATACTTGTATCTATATTTGTCTATAGGCTTCTGAAGAAAGAAAAACATAAATCAGTAAAAAGCTATTTTCTGTAGATTATAGACTAAAAAACTGTTATGGTCCCCCAACATGAACATAATTGAGTACAGCTCATGAAATTATAGAATCACAGGATATTCTGAGTTGAAAGGGGACCTGCAAGGATCATTGAGTCCAGCTCCTGGCCCCGCACAGCGCCATCCCCAGGAGTCACACCATCTGCCAAGAGAGCATTGTTCAAATGCTTCTTCAGCTTTGTCAGGCTTGGTGCTGTGACCACATCCCTGGGGACCCTGTTCCAGTGCTCAACCACCCTCTGGGTGAAGAACCTTTTCCTGAGATCCAACCTAACCCTCCCCTAACACAGCTTCAGGCCATTCTCTTGGACTGTCACTGGTCACCAGAGAGAAGAGATCAGTGCCTGCCCTTCGCTTCTCTCATGGGAAAGATGTAGACCACTATTAGTTCTCCCGCAGTTTCCTCTTCTTGAGGCTGAAGAAAACTAACATGGGATGACTCTTTGATTATATTAATTTTATAGGTTTTGCTGCCTTGTAAATCTATATTACTTCTCTTCTTTTTACAGAACTTGTATTCTTATTTACCACAAGAAAGTAAGATTCCATAGTAAGGTTCCAAAACCAAATACTCTTGTGCTAAGAAAATTAAATATCTGACTGTGTACTCTTTATCTCGTTTCCTTGTGTGTGAGTGTATAATGATATTTCTTTAACTGCATAATCACATGCTATTTCTCTCTGCCTTTTTAGGTCTAGGATGAGTAGCACTCACCAAAGAAGTTTGTGATTTCATGCCCTTTTTGCTGCACTAGATCCACTCTTTTAACAGAAAGATTAATTTAAACATATTTCTTTCCGTAACACTCATTGCTGTAGCTAAGCCCTTCATGAACAACTGCTGATATATTTTCTGCAGTTCTCAAGAGAAATTTAGCAGTATGGTCATCACAACACCTATCAAGATTTGGTCTATGTACTCCAAGATGCCAAACATCTGATTTTCCAATATAGTTTACATGATATAGAATTGAACAGACTCAAATTCCAACACTGGCTAACATGACTTCTCAGTGTACCTCTCACAAATTATTCAGTCAGAAAATCAGAGATATAAAATTACTAACAATATATCAAAAGACTGTTTAAATATTTGGCTCCATTTTGCCTCATGCAAAGTAGAGTTTTGCACTGACACCCAAGTAGGTACTGAAAGAACTGACTGCATATCCAGTCAGCAGAGCTCTCCTTCTGAACTTAGTTTTGGTTTTACTGCAAGGGAGCAAACCTAATTAATTAGCCCAAGCACCAGGCTACAATAATGTTGAAACCCAAGCTACCATCTCTGTCTTTTTTGCGTCAATATAGCAGCTTCAACATAATGAAAATTAAGTACCTTCAGAGGTGCTGCCAGGTGTGACAGACATAGTCTACTGTTAGATACAAAACCTTCTGTAGATGTAATGCAATTTTCCATGTCTCCTTTGATCTGTAGTCACAGCCTTTTCAATCTGTATTTTGTAGCTTTGGTAAAAAGTAAGCCAGAGTACCATGATGAACATTTTCCTTGACAGGAAAAGCACCATTCAGGCCCACAGCAATGACCATCTTTTGAATAAAATAAGGCAAAGAGGAAGAAAAATAGTACGCAAAGTAATTAAATGCTATAATGCATTCACTCCGACTTGAATTAAGGTTTTAATTACAATCTTAATTATGGGATTTCTAACTTCTGAACAGAATGTCACTGTACAGAGCTACTTTACTCAAGGTAGACACAAGCTAATACTCTTAGAAAGCTTGAGAGACATAATCTGTTGGTTTTAGCAAGTTTTAAAGTCACTTTGTAAAAGGAATAGCTTAAGCGCTAGTTTTGAGATTGTATATTTTATTTGTCTTTTTCTAAAACCAACTAAGAACTGCTAAAATCTTTCCATGAGTCATTGTATTTATGGTTTTTCAGATCATAAACTGTCGCTACATACTTAGTTGACTACTTGAGTCAGCCTTTCAATTGGTCAAAGTTGCCTTCTTATACAATAAACGAATGAATTCTCAAAAAAAAAAAAAAGAAAAAGGAGACGGGGACACTGCTTTCTGTGCTGATTTGTGGATGTTTGCTAATTGCAGGTGTTAAGGACTGCTGTGAGTCCTTCAACTACCTCCTACAGCCTTAAGCAAGCATTTGTCTGGGTCATGCTGTTTTCCAAGCTTTAATATATCAATTCTATCCCTCTTCTCCATGTTTCAGGTGCTGATCGTGGTTACCTGACTTCAAGTCAGCACTGACTTTCTGGCAGTAGCCTTAATCCAAACCATGCCTTTATTCCCTTTGCAAGCCTTTTCAAGCCCCAGCCTTAATCATTTAAATCTTCATTCATAACTCTAACTCTAAGCCTAATCCACGACACCTTGTTCGTTTAGCAGCCTTGCTCTGGTCTCAATCCTTTTCATTTTCCAGTTTCTGAATTCCCTTTTTGCATTGTCCAGTCCATCTCACCATTTTCCACCTAGATTTTCTGCAGAAGAATGTAGTTTCCCTTTCCCCCATACTTTACTTTATAGATCTACACTATATTTCATATACAATTATGAGTGTTGGTCTTCCTTCTCCCTGCTGTTTTCCTAGGTCATGGCAACTACATTAATTGTTCACTCTCTCTGAATTTTGTTTTGTTTCCCTGTATTCAAAATATATCATTTTCATTCCTCCTGCTACCTGGAAGTGCTTTCTGAGTCAGAAATCTCTTTGACCTGGGTTAGGAGGCCATCAGTCACAGTCACCTGATATACCTAGTGCGGGTTTATAGGAAGGTGCTGCTTAGTCCCCAGAGGTCTGAATAAGGAATGTGTAGTACAAAAACATAATTTTTTCAAATTTATTTACCAATCATAACTTTTCAGAGCATAATGTACACACTGCGTCTAAAAGATGTGTGACCCAAAGACAAATTTGGTTTTCTTCTGGGAACATCAAAAGGCATATCCAAGGCATATCCCTGACACAAACACAATTTTGTTCTCTAATTTATTAGGCAGTAAGAATTCCTAGTGTTAGTCACACACATGCAGATCTAAACTTCCTCCTCCTCAAAACAAGTGCCTTACCCTGAAGCAAACCCCTAGCAAAAAAAATCACCAGCATCTAGAGTTTGGGAAGTTTACAAACAAAAATGAAGGAAGAGGTGACAAGTGCTGTCAAACTTGCCAGCAGAAGCTACTTCAAGGTTCATGCACTTTGCTCAGTGTCAGAGATTTCTTTGGTCTGTGTTCTATGCTTTGGTCTCAACAACTTAAATCCTAGTCTCTCATAACAGTGGAAGGTACTGTGTGCCAAAGCTGTGACAGATGAACATGCTGGACTAATACCTCAGAGCTTCTTACTGACTTAACGAAGACCAAAGCACTAAAAATCTCAACCAAACAAAAAAACTAACCAACAAACGGACCAAAACAAACAAACAAAACCCCTAAAATAAAAACCATCCGAGAATATGGGATTCATGTGAGAAGAGGTTTATCAGGATCTGGTAATTCTGATAAATTCTGTTATTCAATACAATTAGTTTAAAAGAATCTGCTACATTGGAACTATAACAGGGCAACCATTAGAGGTCTGTCTAGCTGAACAGGGCTGAGCTAGAGGTGCTGGAGTCCTTTATATAAAAGATCTGCATTTCTATTTATTCATGTCCTTAAGCAACTTGCTTGTACATTCCTCATATGCTAGCCTGGTAATAGAATACTTGCCCATTTTTCTCTTTGTTATTTTTTCCCCAAAGAGATTTGAGATCTGCTGGTGCCATTGCTGGTGCCTTTAATGGATGTTATATAGAATTTGCTTCTCATTTATCTAAAGATGCAAAATTTTTACCCATGGTCAGATTCAATCTGTATTAAAAAGAAGGTATTTAAGGTGGATGGCATAAACTGTGATATTTTGATTCCTTTTTTCTGTTCCCATGGAAAAAAACAGGTGTTCAAATAAGGTTCAGTTTATATTTTCAACTTCTACGGTGGTATTTTTTTGTGACAGTAGTGGGCTTACAAAAAAAAAATCTTGAAAGTGAAGTGTGGATTTCTTACAATTCATGTCTTGAAAATTTAGTTTCCACTGGCTACCTAAGTCCCCATAATTTCTATAATAGATTAACATATGAGTTTGAATTTAATCATATTATTGTCAAAAAAGAACATTCCCACTTCAGTCCAAGGAATAGTGTATTGGAAACACATTTATTAAAATATAACAGATTTGACTGGATTCTTACACTTCAACTTTTATTTTCTACTATAAAAGATCTCCAGTAGTTGAATATTAAGGTTCAAGAATATTAAACTCTGGGTATATTCTAGAAGAATTACCAAAACCTTCCATTACAGAGTAGAAAGAACTGAGCAATTATTTGAAAACAGTAAGTCTGCTGCAAAATGTAGAACAGAAAATATAAAAAATATATAAAACAGAAAATATAGAACAACTGCATTAGACAATATTGATTATGTAATTAAACCTTGTTTACATCCCTGCCACTGTCATGTTCTTTCCTTAGTGGATATGAAGCAGCAGATATCTCTCCAAGGTGCTATGATGGATTAAGGTAACTGATAATCCTCTTTCAGATATTTAGACTAACCCAAAGTGCATTGTTGGACATTTCAGTGCACAAAGAAACCACTGAAACACTTGCATTGAATAAACAATTCAAACTGATACTTTGTGAGGAAACACCCCTTAGTAGAAGAGGGCCCTGTATACCTTTTCCATTCCTTACAATTTTTATCTGTTGCTGTATTTTCTGTTTTTGTTTACCTTTCTCTGCTTCAGCTTTCTTACCACATTCATTAACTTCATGGATTTTAAGAAAAAAACATAGGTGGAAAAGTGAAAGCAGGAAAACTTTCAGTAAAATTATGACATTAATAATAGAAGGTGATATCACCAGTGTTTTACAGTGTAATCTTCTCTAATTCTTAACAGCCTATGCTAGTCTATGCTATCCTTTTTTTTTACTCAGTTATATATTCCAATATTCCAGTATCAGGAAGTTCAGAGAGAGAAGCTGGGTTTTTTTCCTTTTCTCTCACCTTTTTTTTTTTTTTTTTTTTTTTTTTTGTTTTTGTTTGTTTGTTTAGTTGTTGTGGTTTTTTTTTTTAGCCATAGGAAATCATTATAATAAATATTCTCTTAATTTACTATTTGTCTGGAAAGTAAGAATGGAAAAATTGTGACCAGGTATAAAATAAGTAATTTCTGATTTGTAGTTATGGTAGCTTCTGAATATTTTCATGCCTGTGTCCAAGGATTGGTATCAGATGTTCATTCAATAACACATATAAGAAGTTCCCAAACAACTAAATTTTTAAATAGGTTATTTATAACTGGATTGTTTATCCACTCAAAACAAGTTCTTTTTCAGTAAGGCAGTTCTTTAATTACTTATTTGTTGTGTATCTCAAAAGTATGATCAAAAAGACTGATAATATTAAACAATTGACATTTGGCAATCTGAAATGATTGGTACTCACAGAGTAGCTAATATGATTTAAAGACTTGATACAGAAGTAAAGGCAACTGGTGTTTAGAGGAAAACAGTTGTTTTCCAAATGAAGCAGGATCTGTAAAATTCTTTGAGTCATTTTGAGACTATGGGTATCCATTGTAAATTTAGTGCCAACCTCAATTGGCTTGTACACAAACCATCAAAATAAAAGTTCCTTCACTACAACAAGTTAGCTTTTTGGTAGTACAAGATAGATTACTGTGATTGAAGAGTTGATACTTTGATAAAGAATTATTTTAACGCCTTTTTTATGTATGTTTATTGTATGTTAAGGTAGTATATCCAGGCCTTCTGAAAACCATGCCTATAATATCAGATATCTAATTATATACTATATTTTAAATTTGAACATCAGCTGTTTAATGTATTCTCTGAGCTCCCTTGTGCAGCCGAAATAAACCTTCCTTATGTTACACATACAAGCTATTTCCAAACAAGTCATCATATTTAAAGTGCAATCTAATGAAACCTTAGTTTAAGAGTGTTTTTGTTTGCCAAATTGAACATTCCAGTGAAAGTTCTAAGCTGTATTATGTTAATGATACTGGTAGATTCTGATATGTAATTATTCGAATCAAACTTTTGAAATAAGCAGCTTTTAACAATTTTTTAATATCTCTATTTTATCATAAGTACCAGATGTCAGGGACTCAAAAATGCATTTATTTTGGTCTTTTGGTCCTTCAGAGATTTTTTCTGACTCAGTATCTCTCATCTCTTGTGTATATGTATTTAGCCCCATTGAGTGAACAAGCTTTATGGAGTGGCAATCTGTGTTCTTCTAAATTGAATATCTAGGCCACCTGCACTTTTGGAAAAATCTCAAAGAGCTAGAAGAAAAAAAAGTTACACAAACCTAGGCATTGCCCCGTATCATCTACTGCCATTTTCTAGTGTTGTAGTGGGCGGAGAATCTTCCAATACAAAAGCTTGTAGTGGATTGTAGCAGGCTGCTTCGCCCTGGATGCTCTGCCCGGGAACGTGCTCCAGCAGCTCCGACAGTGTTCTACTTGCAAATCTGTCAGTGTTGGATTGAGAGAGGGCTCCATGTGCTGTTTCGCTGTTGAACTACGCTAAATCCATTCTGGCAACTAACCTTGAATTAACATCCTCATAGTGAGGCAAAGATTTGGCAGATAAGCTGCTAAATTGACCTGGAAACATTTGACTGGCAGTCATATCACTTTATGCTATAAAAGTCCAGTCCACTTTCATACGATGAGTTCTTCTAAAATATTCACTCCTGGAATGTACATATGAAGTTTTCTCCAATGGGTAAGGGAACACCCCCTAAGGTTACCTCCTCCTTGAGATTAAGAGATCTATCCATGAGTGTTGGTGTGTGTGAGTTACATCAATCTCTACTTAATAATTATATTAATGATAAATTAACAATTAATAATTGTTTCTTTTTGCTAGTTTTGATATAATTGCTTTAATGTAATTTCTTTGATATAGTGCATTATCATATCCTATTCTATACTACTAGTAGTTTTAGCTTTATGTAGTAAATACTTCCAATTTAGAACTTTTGTCTAATCATTTGACGTACACATAATTCATTTTATAGAAATATATCTGATTTGCATCTTTAATCCTGTGGGGCAAAGTTGCTTAAACCATTGACAAACTTTGGGGTTAAGACTGGATCCAGCTGCACCTAGGCTCCTCTCTGAGGCAGAGTTGAGAAAACAAGGGAGTCCTCTCTGCACCTCCTGGCAGGGTTTTTTGAATAAATTTCCTCTGAAGCTCACACTCCACCCATGATGTGGGTAACTCTGGAGAATCTATTGCAGACAAAGTTTCTTTCAAACCCTCTTAGTACACCCTAAAGCATACGTTGCACATGCTTCAAATTAGATATACAAATATAACAATTGCTTTTCTTGTTTAATGTGTAAACAGCTAATTGGTGTAATTTTTAAGCATGCTTTTAGAGTGCTCAACATTTTGGAAATGCAAGTGTATAATAAAAGGATGTCACTGCTAAGTTACATTAAACTTGTTTCCTATTATAATCAGAAGAACGATGTAAGAATGCTGCCAGTAAATTTCATTTAGGAGGAACAAAGTACCCTTCATTCGTATGGCATTAACATCTATTTCCATGAAATCCAACAATGATGTGTTAAGATTGGGGTGGAGCACAGAGAGGTTTCTTTTTCTGACCTCAGTATACCAAGCAGCAAGCTGAGATTCAGGAAAGGCTGATTGTGCCTAATAATATAGCATACATGCATTCTGCTGATATTTCCTTAGCAGTGTTATCAGATTATACTTTCCACGGTCAAGTTTTGAGAAATCAGAGCATCTAAGAGATGTGCAGGTAATTAAGAAAATACATACCACCATTCATTGAATTTGTCTAATAAAAATAAATGCAATGAATTCTTTTCCTAAGATGCTGCAAGAGACTGGGCTTAGCTAACTTTAGATGTAGGGGTTGCTGCTATCAAAACAGTATGGAGAATTTGGTTGTATTCTGTCCTGGTTCCAGTCAGGACAGGCTTAATTTTTGCAGTATCCAGGAGGAGGAATGGCTAGGACCTGGAGGTTATTCTATACCACGTCACATCATTTTTCAGGAACAGGGGATGAGTTTGCCTCTGTGTTGGGGGAACACGTCACAGTCAGGTCATGCTCCACGGTGAGCATTTTGCATGTGAGTCATTTCCTTCTCTCTTGTACTTTTGTTATAAATATTGTTGCTATTACCATCAGTTTTCTTATCTCATTGCTGCTTCCAGTAAATTGTACTCATCTCAACCTGTCATCTTTTTGTGTCTCCAATTCTCGCCTTCAGCCCGACCCAGGTGAAGAGGAAGGGGCAAGTGAGAGAGCAGTACATTTTCAATGGGAGCACCAAACTGGAGAATACCATTCCTAAACCACGACTAGTTCTTTAAAAAAATAAACTTACATTAGTCATTGAAATGTACAAACATTTTTTCACTTTAAAAAGTAGTCTCACACTGATGGGTCGTATTTTTAGTGCTATAGTAAATTTTGGTAAACTGGAGAAACAAATGGCCAAACCAGAGAGAGCTGAGAGCACAAGTGCACGAGAGAGGCCACAGAAGTGACTCACACATGAGTAATAAAAGCAAATTTCTAGAATACAGTGCTGCAGAAATAAGTGATGAGAGAAAAGAATAACGGGAAAATATCTAGATAAATCATACAGTAAGAAGAATGAGTGACTGACTAAACTGACTCTTGAAAAAAGAAGTGAGACTTGAACTGTTGCCTAAGCCAAAAAAAAAAAAAAAAGAAAAAAATTTACTCAAAAAGATGACTCACAGGGGACATCTGAACTTGTGTTTATTAATTTAGACACTGAAAGTGTATGTGACCATGGCCACCATCATTATGTGCAAATCTCGTTATAACAAAATGGAGTGAATCTTGTCCATTTTTATGCCTTGTGATATTTTCAGGACTAGCCCAGGTTCATGACACAAACACTATGTGATCAACCAGAACTTACAGTTAAGAAAATGCTCTAGTGATACAACTGCAAGGGGTCCAGCTGAGGACCGTTAAGCAGCTAGTGCAGACACCTGTGTAGTTAAAGAATCTGGGCCAAAATAAATGCATCTATCTAGAAATAATGAAAGGCAGATTATTGAAATTGTGCAAAGATTCTATGAAGATTGTCTTGGTAGAAAACTTGTTATAAAGAAAGAGAACAGAAGAAAAGGAAAAACTTCAGCAGAGTTAAAACATTACACATCATTGTTGTGGTTCATTAAAATGATACTTATGGATATTGACGTTACTGTTTTCTTGATAAATATGTCAAGTATAAAAAAAGTTAAGAAAAAGCCCTCATAAAAAAATTATAATGCACTGCATATCCACTCATCTTTCTACAAAGCTGTTAAGCCATAAAGGAGATAGAATTTGCAGGAGAAAAGCTTTATTTTGTGAAAAATATGTACCTTTTAAAGCATGAATTATACTATATTATAAAATGCATTTTAATGAAGCTGTACACTGCAAATTAATGCGTTCCATGTATTCTACAAGCAGGAGTCTGTACCGAGATTTTCTGTTCTTAGTACAGCTAAGATTTACTTTCAGGACTTCAGCATTAAATTATTTCACAGAATCACATAGTTGTTATGGTTGGAAGGTACCTCTGGAAATCATGTAGTCTAAGCCCCATGCCAAGGGAGGGTGACCTTAGAAGATCTGACATGGGAACACATACACAGGGGTTTTGAATGTCTTGAGAGAAGAAGACTTCATGACCTTCCAGAGCAGCCTGTTCCAGTGCTGTGCCACTCTCAGTGAAAAGAAGTTCTTTATCATGTTGAAGTGCAACTCCTTCTGTTTTGGTTTACGGCCGTTGCTCCTTGTCCTGACACTTGGTGCCACTGAGAAAAGCCTGGCACCATCCTCCTGACACCCACCTTGGAGATATTTATATGCATTAATGAGATCCCCTCTCATTCTTCCCTAGACTAAACAGGCCCAGCTCGTGCAGTCTCTTCTCATTAGAGAGATGCTCCAGTCCCTTAATCATCTTTGTGGCCTCTGCTGGACCCTCCCCAGTAGTTTCTTGTCTTTTTTGTGCTGAGGAGACCACAACTGGACACAGCACTCCAGATGTGGCCTCACTGGGGCCAAGTAGAGGGCAGGATCACCCTCCTTGCTCTGACAGCCACGCTCTTCTCGATGCACCCCAGGATACTACTGGCTGCCCCGGCTTCAGGGGCACTGCTGGCTCATAATCAACCTGTCACTCACCTAAACTCACAGGTCCTTCTCAGCAGAGCTGCTCTCAAGTAGGTCAGCCCACAGCCTGCTCTGGTACTTGGGGTTATTCCCCGCCCGGTGCAGTACCTTACACTCCCCCTTGCTGAACNGTACCTTACACTTCCCCTTGCTGAACCTCGTTAGATTTCTCTCTGCCCAGCTCTCCAGCTAATCAAGGTCCCACTGACTGGCAGCACAGCCTTTGGATGTTATCAGCAAGTCCTCCCAGTTTCTTATCACCAGCCAGCTTGCTGAGGGTATATTCTATCCCTTCATCCAGACTGTAGATAAACAAGTTGAATAAGATTGAAGCTAGTACTGATGTCTCCGGAATGCTACATAATGTATGCCTTCAACCTGATCCTACTTCACTGATCACAATCCTCTGAGCTCTGCCCTTCAGCNACAGCCTGCTTTGGTACTTGGGGTTATTCCCCGCCAGGTGCAGTACCTTACACTTCCCCTTGCTGAACCTCGTTAGATTTCTCTCTGCCCAGCTCTCCAGCTAATCAAGGTCCCACTGACTGGCAGCACAGCCTTTGGATGTTATCAGCAAGTCCTCCCAGTTTCTTATCACCAGCCAGCTTGCTGAGGGTATATTCTATCCCTTCATCCAGACTGTAGATAAACAAGTTGAATAAGATTGAAGCTAGTACTGATGTCTCCGGAATGCTACATAATGTATGCCTTCAACCTGATCCTACTTCACTGATCACAATCCTCTGAGCTCTGCCCTTCAGCCAGTTCTTGATCCACCCCACTGTCCATTCATCTAACGCACATTTCCTAAGCATACCTATGAAGATGGCATGGGACAGAGTGTCAAAAGCCTCGCTGAAGTCGAGGTAGAAAACATCAACACCTCTCCCCTCATCACCTGTAACATCAAAGAAATCTATCGGATTAGTCGTGCATAATTTCCCTTTGTGAATCCATAGTGAGTACTCCTGACCTTCTTTTCTTCTACATGCTTGGTGATGACCTCCAGAATGATCTGTTCCATCACTTTTCCAGGGATGGAGGTGATGGATCAGTAGTTTCCCAGATGTCCTCCTTTTGAAGATGGGAGTAACACTGGGCTTCCTTCAGTTATCCTATTCTTCATGATTTTTCAAAGCTGATAGGGATTGGCTTAGCAACAACATCTGCTCACTCAGCACCTGTTGATGCATCCCATCAAGGCCCCATAGAATTATGGGTGTTAAGTCTATGTAACTTATCTGTACTCATCTGTAACCCATCCCTCAACAACAAGGGGAAGGCTTCCTTCCTTTCTCTGGCCGTCTTCTCTTACCTGCAAGGTCTAGGACTCTTGAGAGCCATCCTCAGCAGTGAAGCCTGAGGCAAAGAAGACATTTGGTTATCTCACCTACTCTGTGTCTCCCATTACCAGGACACCCATCTAATTCAGCAAAGGCTCCACGTTTTCCATATCTTCCTTTTGCTGCTGATATACTTGTAGAAACCATTCTTCTTGTCCTTGATGTCCTTTGCCGGAATCAATTCCAAGTGGACCTTAGCCTTTCTCGCCACAGCTCTACATACCCATTCCACTCGGCCTGTTCTTTTTTCTACATCCATGAATTTCTTTCTTGTGTTTGAGATTTACTAGGTGCTTCCTGCTGATCCATGCAGATATCTTGCCTCCTGAGCCTGATTTTTTGATCCTGGGGATACACTGGTCTTGAGCTTGGAGGAATTGTGCTTAAACTTTGACTAGCTCTCTTGAACCCTCTTCTCTCCTGGATCCCCATCCCATGGGATTCCTTTAAGTAGGTCTTTGAAGAGGTCAGTTAGTTCTCTGGAAGTTTGGGGTCCTAGTCCTTCTTTGCTTTGCTTCCTCCATCCAGGCACCTGAATTTTGCCATCTCATGGTCACTACAGCCAAGGCTGCTCCCAGCCTTCACATCTTCAGCCGCTCCCTTCTGGTTTGTTAGTACAAGGTCCCAGCAACACTCCTTTCCTTGTCGGCTCTTCCACCTTTTTGCATCAAAAAGTTACAGCAACGATCTGCAGCAGCTTCCTGGACTGTGTGTTCCAAGCCATGTTGTCCTTCCAGCAAATATCAGGGTGGTTGAAGTTCCCCATGAGAAACAGACCATGATGTTATTGCTGGCTGCTCATAGAAAGCGCATAAAATTCCTCCTTCTGATCCCTTCTGGTGGTCTCATTACCAGGGCACATACAACAGTGTCACCCACATTAGGCTGTCCCTTAATTCTTATCCATAGACTCTCAGATCTTTTGTCTGTCCCTGGGTAGAGCTCAATGTATTCTAGTTGGTCTCCCACATAAAGAGCAACTCCATCACCTTGCATCTCCAATCTATTCTTTCTAAAAGGTACATAGCTATCCTGACAGTATTCCAGACATGTGAGCTATCCCACCACCTCTCAGTAATTAGAACGAGACCATGGACCTGTGATCACACATAGATTTGTAGCCCTTGTTTATTGCGCATGCTGTGTGCATTTATATACAGTCACTTCAGAGAGGTAGTCAAGCAACCAGGTGGGTGGAAGCATCAGAATTCTCAGGGGCAGTCTCAGCAGACGCACTGGTTTTGGCTCTGAGTCAGGTGCCCACCATTATGGCAGAGACCTAGAGCACTCAGCACTCAGCAGAGGTGTGGACATACCCGCAAATTGCAGCACCACTCCTGCATGCCCTTGAACTGTCATGCCACATCCTTTTGATATGCCACGTCCTGTTTGCTCGCCCTATTTGCAGTGCTTTGGCAATACCCTAAAGCCATTTAAATCTCTCTTGGATGCTCCTGGCAATGCTGCCTCCATGCCTGAGTGTCTCACAAGACCTACTTGGTCCTGACAGGGCTCTAGGCTGCTGCTTGGGTGTCCCTGAACTTGGAAACCTCCTTGTACTGCTCTATATAACAATCATGCCCAGACCTACCCCAGTTGTTGCTGCGGCCACCTCATCAACTGATCACATTTGAACATAGTTTTTGAACACAGACAAGCACTTAAAACAGCAAATTGCTAAGGTTTCTGTGGTCTTACTGTGACAGTCTTTGTCTTTATATGTAAGCTATAAGCAGAGGCAGAACTTATCAGAGAACCATAGGATGGTTTGCTTTGGCAGAGACTGTTAAAGGTCATAGGAGGACACTCCAGCCAGCAGATTACTTTTCCTAGCTGTATTGCATAGGGTGTGGTCTGCCTAAAAGGAATTTCATGGGAATGTCAGCATTGTTCTTTATCAGCACACAAGCATTACCGCAAAACTAGGAGGTTCCCTAGGCTTGAATGAAACATGGTGGGCAAGGAATGGGGTGGTCAAGGAATAATTGCTACAAGTAAGATGCCCACAGGTCTGCTTGTTTATAAATAAACAATATATAGGTGTAAATTCTCAATTATCAGTTCACAAGCCAGGAGCTCACAACTATGATATATTCGTTTAAAATATGTGGTGCTTCAGCTTGCAAATTCATGAATATTTCACATGCTATACAAACAGAGCAGGAAATAGCAGCGGGGACCTCTGAGGATAGCAAATGTTTTGTCGTTTAAAAGTGAGTGTGGGCAAAAGCAGGAGGCCTTCACATTTCAGCAGGAAATGAGCCTATCAGTACAAAACACCTTAATTTAAGCTCTTTTCTTAATGTGCTGTCAAGGGGATCATGCTGGGTGATTTGCTGTAATGAACTCCACCTGGAAGCTCAGTAAAACTGAAACGTGGGTTGACTTGCGTTGGTTATTGTTGTTTCTACGGCTTTGGCTAATCCAGTTCCAGGTTGATCAATAAGTGGCTATCCCAACAAGAAGGACAAGAAAAGTTTAGAAATCGCCTGTTCAGCACACTACATTTAAAAGCAAGATGGTTGAGAACACAGGCTTGCTGAAAAACACCCCTTTAAAAAGCATTTGTTTTCTAGCTAGCTTTGATAAAGGAAATATTCCCATGGCTAAAATGTCAAGTGGAAATACAAGGACAAATTAGTCTGTTAATGCAAACGTTTTAAGACAGTGAAAGATATTGGACAGCATCTCTCTTAAACTAATTTTGGATACATCCTCCATTGTAATTTTTAGCTCTCTGTTTCTGCATTTCTGTTTTCTATTCCCAGAAATAAAGCATTTCAAGTATTTGAACAGGAGTATATCATACTTAACTATCAGGTACACATGAGCTATTCTGTGTGGCAAAGGATCATCCATTCAGCAAGAACAAATGAATAGTTAATGGTACTACAAGTGCCCTTGTACCTACTTTTAAACATACTCAATAATCTTACTGTCCGGAGGCTACTTGCCAAAACAGTGTGAGGTACAAGTATTAGTAAAAGGACACTAAATTATATCTATGGAATCTTTGAAATATTAAATATTAAAAAACTAATACATTCGGAAAATATGGGAAGTGGTTCATTATTTTTATGTACATGTTTATAATTTTTAACCTTCCTAAAAGGTTATTCTTCTACACCTTGTAGTAAAAAATATTTGGAAGAAAATGAGGTTTAAGCTGTAAAAACAAATTTGCTTTTTTCCTGAGCAATTTCTTATTCATTTTCCAGTTGTAATTCAGTAAAGCTTGACAACACCACATGTAAAAATCCCTCTGAACAGAAATCCAACTTTTCCTATGAAATTGTTTTCCCAAAATTATACCAGTCAGATCTCAAAATTTTATAGACAACTCTCAAAGCACTACTTCACACTTATAAATTTAGAATTTTGTTCTGAATTTTTAAGTAGTAACTTGTATATTGTTGACTAATACTATTTTTCTGTATTACTAATAGTATTTTTGTCATATTACTAAGAGTGCCTCTGGCTATCATAAAAGTCAAAAGTAAAAATATAGTTAAATTAATTCTGTTTTTTAAATTTGATGTTAAGAACAGAAACAGTTCTAAGATGAGTCTCTAAGTCGTGTTGACCAGACCCTCCACTAAAGTGAGACTTTTCAAAGGTAATATGAAAACACATGAATCTCTCAAAGAAACTTAGGTTGTTGTAAGGTTAAGTTTTTCCTGAATAATGTAAATATATAAATTAAATAAGTGTTAACTTTAAATAAAACTTGAACAACAATGAAAGTGCTGATGGTAACTTTTATATCCAGTGGAATTAATTATCATATTTGGAACACTCTATTAAGATGGAAAACAAGCGTATGTGATTTTCTATAGTAAATTGAATACCAGAATGGAGTAAAATGTAGGTTTGACACTATGTGCAGGCTGTTCTTTAGCATCTCACCTTTGTCTGTGTTTACCTGGAATCAAAGCTGCTACAGAAAACTCCACAGGTCAAATTTCCTAGTGCAGGTAAGAGAACAGAAACTCTCCAAGCCTGTGAATTTAAACACCTAAACTAATTTCATAAGAATGACCACAGAAGTTTAGCCGATAGGCAGAAGCATGGATCTTCTCAAGCTTGCAGAGTATCAGGCTTGTAGGAGTTGAGGTGGGTAAGAACAGCATTCATAGAATAACATACATAGAAAAGAGCTGAAAAAGCAAGAAAGGACTGATTGGCCCTTCAACAGACAAATCTTCAGTTTCTTTAAGCAAGGAAAGTTCATCAAATAGAGAAGAGAAATCTCAACAAAAAGTATTAATAAGTAAGAAAACTGAAAGATTTGACATAGAGATTTTCTTAATTAAAAGAGGAGAGAAGCATGTTCTTTCTAGCAAAAATCCTCTGGGCTCCAGTGGCTTAAAACCAAAATTTAAAAGACAGGTCAAAACACCTCAATAACAGCCTACTCAGAAACTCTGCTGTAAAATGTATAGAAGAAAAAGTCCAAAACTTCACAACAAGAAAAAATAATTTCAAAAGAAACAAAACCATCAATCAGACAAACAAACAAAGCCCCACAAAGCTGAAGGCTAAAACAAAGTTAGTTGATTTCTATCAAAATTTTTAATTTAAATATGCATTTTGACAAATCTGAAAAGGAAAATTCTGCATATTTGCAAGAATGTGACTTCTGATGGGAGATACATAGGGTATTTAAATAATCCTCACTGGATGGCTGACAAATACGTAGTAATTTCTTTAACTGTAAACCTTTTAAACATATTTTAACATATGAAGAATTCTTATTTTTGTCAATCTGTTAAAATATTTAGTGTCTGAAAGTTCACATCAGGTTCACTAAAGCTCAAATTTACATCTTTATATTCCTCAATGGTTCTTATTAAAATTAATAAATAGTGAAAAAGAGTATCTAAAACGTCTTTCTTTATAACTTGGGGAATATCCAGTCTCCTAAAATTCGAAGTGAGAAATTTGCCAAGAAACATAAAACAAAGTAGAATGAAAAAGAAAAAAGAATGGAAACTACAGTGAGAGGAATCCAAACTATAGTCCATGATAAGATGACAAAACAAACTGCTAAAAAAATTTTTTACAGGGCAACATTTTAACATCACAATACTAACAGCAGTCTAAACAAGTAGGAAACACAAAATGATATAAAAGTTAAGTAATAAAGTAATAAAGAATGTAGAATACTTTGAAATGAACAGAAAACCCAAATAGTTTCAAATATGATCTCTAAGAAGACAAACTTTGAAGGATTTACGTCATCCGTATCTAATGTCACATTGCCAAGAATTAGGAGATTAGTTTAGCATGTGTCATATATTGATACTCATTCCTGACAATTTCACTTGCATTGTCACAAGAACTGCTCAGAAACAATACTTTAGCAACAATCCCTGCTCAGTCAAGACAAAGTTCAACACACGTTGTTCTGCATGGGTCTTTTGAGTCACTAACCCTTCACCCTTCCCACTTCTCTAGCACTTTTAATCTTGGAGCAGAAACGGATGCAAAGATCAGCTGAAGTAATTTTTTATCTCCTCTTTCAACACGATTTCGTTTCTCTTTCTTTAATGAAAATCCAATTAGAAATTCTCTTCTGTTTTCAGTTGGTTTTTAATCTGTATTATTTCCTATAATGACAAGTGTGGGAAGAGTTGGGATGGAGTTGCGGGGTGTGGGACGCTCCTGTGAAAGAGCACACGGCAGCACAAAGAACAAAGGACCACAGGGCTGCTCAGAGAGGCTTGTCTGGACTTGTCTTTGGGGGAGCACCACGTGGTGGGCGCCTCCGGGAACATGGTGGGACCCCTCCGAGAAGGAGCCTGCTGGAAGCTGATAAGAGTGATCACCCTATAGAAGGGCACTGAGAGGGTGTGTTTGCTGACATGGCGACATGGGATAGGTCAGTACCCTGTAAGGAAATATGGTGCTTGAGAAAGGTATAAAACTCGCTCATTTCTTTGAATAAACGATCTTCTTGGGGACAAGCAAGGAGGTCTGTGTGTCTTTGTTCCCCATTGCTACGGACAAGGTTAGTGTAAAAGACTTGTAAGAGCAGGAGAAACAGTAGATATGTATTCCATTTTTTTCTTAGATATACATACAAAAAGGGCGCATGTTTCATTAAAAAGGATGACAACTTGCTGTTTTCTATTGTCTCTTAGAAACACCTAAAAAGACAGCTCTGAAAGACGTTTTCTGGACACAATTAATTTTGAATGCAGAGACTTTCAAAATACCATGTAGGATAAACATCAGCTCATCAAAGACACAAAGCTTTTGGGTAAAAGAGGCAAATCTTCTCAAAATTGTTAATCTTCAGAAGAAAATATGAAAGCAACACATTTCCTGCAGTACTTGATGCACAAACCCCCCAAGAAAAGATACATAATTTAAACTCACAGCTTTCATAACCTGTGATGTGTTCTTTATATCTGTTTGTCTGTTTTCCTTAAACTTGCTTAGTTGTTCGTTCATATGATGGTTTCGAAATATTTTTAGAAATAATTAAATAAGTTGTTCAGCATACAATGTAACTACAAAGCTATTCAACATCACCTCTCCATAAATCTCCATAGACCTGGTGATTCACCTGTAACTGTTTAGTTAATGTGGCAATGAAGGACACTTATTTCATGATTTATAACAAATGAAATAGGAGAATCCCTGAAGGGGAATAGTCAGTGAGAATGGAAGATCTGACCACTAGTAGAAAAGTGTTTAAAATTTTCCAAAACAAGTTTTGCTTGGTGTTATAATGTGTAATTGACCATTTTGCAGTTCTTGGCGGGGTACAAACTTGCCTTAAAAGGTTATTTTCCATGGAATTTTCTAGAAAGTTATTCTGATGCTATAAAAACCAAAAGAGACATAGCAGGCAGGAGAAACTTTCTTAAGGAGCTGCTAAAGTAGATTAATAATTAAAAAGGGCAATGAAAATCTTAAAAAAGGTAGCCAGACTGAAACAGTGGGATGCTGAAATGGTGCCATTGACCAGAGCTCTATACCCCAGACAGAGGGAAGCAGAATGCTTCCACAAATGTCCTCACTAGAACATGTCAGATTTTAATACGAGAGACCATACATTTCTTTGTAACAAGGATTTTAAATTTTTCTATTGATTAAAGAAAACAACTCTTAGCATACTTTCACAGATTTACAATATTAAAGAAATATCGGTTGAAAATTACATCAAGAGGATGCAATCTACCACTAAATCTAGAACTACCACAAGTCAGGCCAGCATGTCTTCATTCATCTACATCATGAGTGTCTCCAAGGGCAGAGATGCAAAATCCACCTGGGCAACCTGAGTGTTGTACTATCCTCTCAGGGAAAAAAAAATTTCTGCTGCTCTACTTTTTTCCATTTAGCCAGTAGGAGAAGGTGACTATGCTGATTGAGCGTAATTTGTGCCTCGAAGAAGCAAGTGAGTTTACTTGCATGGACTGTAAACATCCATGCTCCATCATCTTTTCAAAGCCTGGGGAGAGAGATAACCTGCAGTTCCTCAGGTCAATATTTTGCTTTCTTCTTTCAGAAATCAGGACTTTGGTTTCTGTTTTCATTCAATTGTGAGCAGAAAAAAACCTCCAAATAAAGAAGAAATGTGATTCTGATCATCATTCGAAGGGTGTAAAGTGGAATATAAAATGAAGACACAGTATTTTTATTTCCACAAACTCAGCACTGAACAGCTGTATCTGTTCCATCCCCTGAAAACACTGAGGAAAAAATTACAAATTTTCCCTTGACATCTTTGTATTTCCCACTGGTGTCTTGTATCTTAGAAGTTAACATATCTTACATACCAGGACATCCTATATTTCACAGTTGCTATGGCAATTGTTAATTGATATTTATTTAAAGCGCAAATAGCGTTCTAAAAATGCTCTGCAATTAGCTACCCAATCCTAAGGAGATCTAGAATTGCAATAGATACCTACCTTCACTTTGGAAAATTTCTGTATTGCCACTGCTATCCTGCTTATCAAATCTGATTTGCCTTTATAACAAGATAACAAAGCTAGCTGATCAAAGGAAGCCAGTTGGATTTGAGTTTCATTACAGCTTTCCATGCTGTCTCTCACAGTATCCTTATGGATAAAATGTGCAGCACGCAGCTGGATAAACACATCATGGAATGGGTGAGCAACTGGCTCACGGGACAGGCACAAAGGGTTATAGTGAATGGGGTGACATCAGACTGGGGACCTGTCACCAGTGGGGTTCCACAGGACTCCATCTTAGGCCCTGCGCTCTTCAATATCTTTATAAATGACTTGGACACAGGACTGGAAGGGATACTAAGCAAGTTCACAGATAATACGAATGTGGGAGGATCTGTTGACTCCCTTGAAGGCAGGGACACCCTGCAGAGAAACCTCAGCAAATCAGAGGAATGGGCAAGCACCAACCCTATGAAGTTCAACAGGGGAAAGTGCCAGATTCTGCTCCTGGGATGGGGCAACTCTGGATGTATGGACAGACTGCAGAATGAGAAGCTGGAAAACAGAGCCATGGAAAGGGACCTGGGGGTCCTGGTCAGTGGAAATTTAAATATGAGTCAGCAGTGCCCTGGCAGCCAGGAGGGCCAAGCGTGTCCTGGGGGCATCAGGCCCAGGATTGCCAGCCAGGAAAGGGAGGAGACTGTCCTGCTCTGCTCTGCACTGGGGCAGCCTCACGTCAAGTGCTGGGGGCAGTTTTGGGCACCACAATATAAGAAAGATATAAAGCTATTAGAGAGTGTCCAAAGAGACTGAGGGGAGACCTCATGGCAGTCTGCAGCTTCCTCATGAGGGGAAGAGTAGGGGCAGGCACTGATCTCTTCTCTGTGATGACCTGTGGCAGAACCTGAGGGAATGGCCTGAAGTTGTGGAAGTCTAGAATGGATATTAGAAAAAGGTTCTTCACCCAGAGAGTGGCTGGCCACTGGAACAGGCTCCCCAGGGAAGTGGTCACATCAAGCAACTTGACAGAGTTCAAGAAGTGTTTGGACAATGCTCTCAGGCACATGTGATTGATTCTTGGGGATGGTGCTGTGCAGGACTGGGAATTGAACTCCACGGCCTTTATGGATCCCTTTCAACTCAGCATATTCTGTGATCCTGTGATTTTGGGATCTAACCTTGTTTCAAGGCTTTGCACCTGTAAGCAGCCATGTCCCAGTTTTCACATGCACCTTTCACAAGGTCTACCACAAGCTGAACTGCTACACTATGGAGTTCTTTGCTAGTGAAAGGATGGTCTTTCTGTGAAGGTGAAGCGGAAGGTCATTTATGGGAGTGTTAAGCTAATTTTTCTGAGGGCCACATTTAGGTCTAAATGAGAAAATTTTCTGAAAGGTTAAGAGAAGCTCAGTTTCCTTGAAATCTAGTGACTGGTGATTTGTAATTAGTCAGTACTGCATTCCGTCCTTGCTAAGGTCAACAAGGATAGCTCTGTTTTCCCCTGATTAATCCGGACTTGATCTGAAGAGGGGGAACATAGAAGAACAGAGAAAATTTTACTTCATCAGAGGGCATCATATTATCTACTGAGAAGAAGGACATTTCACACAATTGCAATTTTAAGGTAACAAGAGGACATTGCCCTGCAAGAGTTCTTTTCAAGGATTTACAGGCAATTTCTAGATGACTGGCTTTACTAGTCCGACTTTCTAAACCATGATGCACAAATATTTGCTATTCACTGAAAACGAGACCTTACATAATTAAATAGTATTTTTCATTCCTAAACTGTATGTTTACTACAAGGACAAGAACGTTTTTATTAATAATCACAGTACATTACCTGAGAAATTATTGTTATAAATGTATGTACAAGGAGGTATCTGACATATTTATGATTTTGGTGTGAGATATTGACTAGATCTGAGGGCTTTTTTATAGTCTGAAAGATTGATTAAGATGACTTAGTTTATTACGTGATTGTGGTAGTTAAATTTGGATAACATTTTGAACTCTTTAGTAACCCCGTTTCCAGTTTAACCTGTTGGATATTTATTTGTACTTTTATATAGAAAGATACAATTGATTACTTTTGGGATTTCTCAGTACTACACTCAATACTACAAACTGCAAAATCAACTGTGCAGAATATATTATGGTCACTTGAAAATTACTTTATATTTTAAAAATGAGAAGTTAGTCAGACTATATATTTTTTTGCAGTATTACTTATATAGATCTTTGGTGCACTGAGTGGAAAACTAGTGATCAGTAATGAAATCATAACAGATTTAGGAGCTCAGGATAGCTTTGTCTCGGTTGTATTGTTTCACACATGAGTAGAAGTATTTTGTATTTTATAAATGACAGGATACATTACACTTTCTAAAACCACATTATAGTTTTAAAGCAAATGAGCTACGTATAAAAAAAACCAGGTTGTTTACCACCTTTGAAATTTCACAGGAAATCCAGGTTCTTATTAAATCCAGTGTAATTTTCCTTCTGGCTTTAACATTATAAAACAGAAAACAATTTAACTAAATAATCTAAAATTTATGTGACTGGAGATTTTTCCTTTACCAAAAAAAACCAAACAATCAAAGAAAACAAAACAAAAATCAGAATGTACCCCATAAAACTGGCAAACAAAATTGTGTCTATCATTATAGCATGGCAACATTAGCGTTTTAATTTTGTGGAATTTACTGACAAGTCAGGTAAAGAAAATGAAGTACTAGTCTTTCTAAAATTTTAAGTGAATGATTCTTTAAAAATTATCCTTTTAATACGGTACTCCAAGTGTCTTTTGATAAAAGAAAAATAAATGTAATCTTTCTTTATTTGATCAACATTTCTTCTATTCACAGAGGACATCTTATTACCTAGTTCTATTGGTAAAAAACAAGTAGTAGAATTATGGCATTTAACTTGATGTGTCTACTGAAGATGCCTCCAACAAGGTTGCTTACACTGAGCAGGAAATAAAAACACAACTAGTATAAAAATTAAGTTTTCTTTAGTCCATATTACCTACTGATCTAATAAATATGATCTGCAAGCTCCTTGTCTGTATAATTGAATCAAGGTATTTGTTATGCTTACTATATTTTAATGATTTAAAAATGTTACATAGTATTTAGGAAAGAAACCCAACTTTATTAAAAAAATCAAATTTTGATGTGGGGAAACTATCAATTCTTTTCCTCCAGAGTAAAATAATCCAAAATCATTTTTCGAAGTTACTTTCAAACTACTTTCCTTGTTTTGTATAAACGCCACTGGCAAAAATAATGCTGCGTTTATAATGTAACTGTGGTGACATATTTGTAAAACGGCATGTAAGCGCTCGTAAAAGGGTAACTACTTCCTTAAGTGTTAATAAAAGAAGCTTTCATGTAGAGACATAGTGAGGTACTAGCGTTCATGTGCAACAGTAGTAATACTACCTATTTATTTGTTCTTTTCTACAACTCGAGATTATATAGGGTAGGAATGGTTAGTATCTGTTTGGTCCAAGCCACTTTGGAACGCTAAGGGCGCATCTACATTTTGCTGTATTTCAAAAATACAGTTTGAAAAAAAATCTCAGCATCGGTATCTCTAACCACAGAAAATTAACCTCATATTATTGTAAGTGCCCTTACAGCACGTGTGCTAAGTTTCTTAAGTGGAAAGTATGGTCTTGGAGAATATCCAAAGTGCAGTAATACACTGGGCCATTCTAGCAACTTGCAAGCAAACCTTCTAAAACACATGGTGTTTGAAGGATGGCAGCGCAAAAAGCTTAAAAATTTGATTTGCTCTTGCTGCTAACCCGTAGTTTCTCTGCTATTCTACCCAGATACGTCACTAATTCAGTCTTCTTGGTGATGACAATGCTTTGGGGAAGAGCATGGCACCAGTTGAATTCTGCACAAACCGCTGAGAGATTTTCACCCCTTCAGCCAGAACTCGGAAAATAAATCTCTGATTTCTTGTTGATATCTAATGGTATTTTCACTTTTCTCTTCATGCAATTATATGAAGATGAGTAACATGAATCATACGAAGAAAGTGTCTAGAGCATACTTTGCTTCTAGATTAATACGGATACGTGGTTTTTTTGTAGATGGTCAATCCTATTCAAGGATAGTTTGTAATGAGAAGAAGTAAGAAATTAATGACTGCAAGGTTAGGACTACCAGTCCTTTAGAGTAAATTTAAAGCACATGTGAATATGATTGCATGCAAAGGCAGATCAAAATTATTAGAAATAAACAAAATAGGCAAAATAAATCTATATAGATATTAAATAGCTGAGAGGGAGCCAAGGCCTTTATCTTCATTGTACTCTTTTGAAACAATGAAATTCACAGCTTAAAGTGAAGTTCTCTTATCTGAGTGAATCTGGCTGTGGGTCTTCGGAGGAAATTAATTTGTGAGGAAATTAACTTATTGATGAATGTCTCCTACTTCTAGATCATAATTTTTGCTAAGTAATGTCTATACCACTAATTTTCAAATATTCTAGCCCCAGAGAAATGCCTTCTACTCTACTTTCTCTTAAGGGAAAACAGAGCCTTCAAGTCTATTTCAAGTCAATACATTTTCCTCATAAAGAAGTCATAACTAATAATAATAGAGGACGATACAAAATAGAGTTTAAATGAACATTAAAAGTATACTGAATTTAATTGATCTAAAGATTTTAATGAAATATTTCATTTAGAAGGTATATTTGATGAATAAAAGCTTTAAAAGAAACATTTTGTTTCCAGTGACATTTCATTTGGAAGTTTTCTATGTCACATATGGATAAAGTACACTCATGTACTTTATCACTGTGTGGTGTCTGGTAGAGAAAAAGCAATTGTTTAATCATTTCAGAATTTTTTCACATCCTTTTTGTACATATGTGGGAGAGTGAGAGAAAGCTATATCAGTTCTTCTGCATCACACACCAAGACAAAACCTTTTGAAAGTGAGACAAACATGCTGACCCATACCTGCTCCACACACCATTAAGTGAGTTAACTTCCCTGAAGACTCAAGACTGACTCCCTGCTCAGCCGAGTTAAGACCAGCCCTTATATCCACGAGCATCTGCTAAATTCTGGATGCTGAAACTCACCAGCCTCCCTTTCTGAGTCAGTAAATTATTAATGACTGACACAAAATGCAAGATACCATGAAGTGAGTGAAAGAACGCCAAGATGGTCAACGACTTTGCAGACATAATTTACTTGAAGGAACTTTCAGCTTGGAGGTTTAAGATCTCCAAACCAACTAAATTAGAAAGGAGCTGCAAAGTGGGTTGTTCATGATCTACAGAATAATGATACCAATGTGATCTAATCCCAATGCCCTTGTCCATGTGTTTCTTAAAATCCTCAGACCTTAGCTTCCCTGTTCTGACACGACTAACCACAATTTATACAGCATCCTTGGAGCCACAGCTCTCCAAACAAGACAGAAACAGGAAAATCCCATGTATATAACAAACATTCATATAGAGAACACAGGAGGATGACTAAATGAATTAGCCACAAAAGAAGGACAAGTAGGCATGCTGTGGTTTGACACATTTATTTGAAGAGAAAACAAACCACCACAGTTAAGAAAGACAGAAATCAAAATGGGCTAATGCAAAAGAGGGAATGAGAGAGCTCATCTAACTGATAAAGCCCTCATACAGTTCAAAACTTAAAAATCAAATAATTGGACAAATGGGCCTACTGGCATTCCTCGGAGAAGGCAGACAATGGATTTTGCTACTAACTTTAACATTCTACTTGCTCCATAAAATGTGAGATACTGAGTGAAATATAAAGTGCAGCCTCAGCACTGAGAATGAGCATGAACTGAGAGATAAATCTTCTAATATATCAAGCTAACAATATGAAAAAATAACCATGAGGTTTAAAGATCTCTTTGTGTTCACCAATTCTAAAGGTCCCTCATGTAAATTCAAGACTTCAGACTTCAAACTTTGCAATATGAAACAATTTTGGAGATGATGGAAGACAAAGGAATTGGTTGTTCTTCCAATCCAGCTCTAGCCCATAATGATACCATATTTCGAAAGAATCTTTGAATGTGTGTGTTGTGCAATATATATCTGATTAATGTAGTAGTATGTGATTTTTTTCTCCCTAAAAGTCATCCTACCAATCATAGACAGGAAAGAACAGAACACGGATAAATATCTTATCTCAACAGAGACTCTCCACGGAGCATGGATATCCTGATTTTTATACGCATTTGAGAACAAACAATAAGTTTACAACTCTCATTATTCTATTGGTGACTCCGCAGCACTTCTGTAGCACAAAGCACTGATTTAACCAGCCAGGGAAATATTTCTCCCACTGGGATAAGATAATTGGTATTATAATTTAATTAAGGACCTTAGACTACAGCAAATAAAGTAAAAGTACACCTTTCCCTAATATTTCTAGATAGGAAGACACAGAGGAAAAATCAGATGCAAAAAACACCCCTCAAACAGGTAGAATGGATGAAAAGAAGCATTCAAATTCAGTTTCATGTAAAATTGCCAAAATTTCTGGATTTATCAGGTTTTCAGCTACATAGGTCCAACTTGAAAAAAAATAAACAAAGTTTTCACCATGCTAGAATTATTTACTTTTGTTTTGCCATTTGCAACCCTTTTCAGTCTTTCTCTGTACTACTCACTGAAATACACCTAATAGCAAAGAAAAAGGATCACCCTCCTCTTTAACGTATTTTCCATGTCACGTGCACTCCTAATCTCTGTTTGTAGAGGCCACTGTGCAAGTCTGATGCCACTTCATAAGGATTATATCTTTCAATCTGCTCCTAAAACAGATAGTTTTATAAAAAACCCACTAGATTTCAGGTAGGATAGGGGATGGAAAATGTCCATACCTCACAAGGTGGGTTTTGCTTTCAACTTTCCTGATTAAAAGCTCTAAACAGATACGGCAGTGAAGACAGTGGCAGAGATTTGTAGTGACAAAGCAGAATCAAAAAGCATTTGTTGTAACAGGCAAACGTCGACAAGCTCACTTGGTGTACAAGTTCGGCTCACAGCGATAAGTACTTTAGACAAAGAAAAAGTTTTGAAAATCATGGCTCCTTATAAATCAATGTATAGCAAGTTTCTCATTACAAAATCAATTTTACAGTTTGTTTTTTTTTTTAGTATCATGAAGAATAAGTTATTTCACAATGTCAGTATCACAAGTGCAGCCTCAATTGAAAGCTCATAGAAAGAGCTACCACTAGAGATTCAGTCACTAAATAAAGATATCGTCAATTGAACATCTCTACACTTTGTCCTTTGATAATCTCCTATATGGTAAAAAAGTTGTAAAGATCTTGGATTCAAAGTATTCCAGGAACAAAAGAGGATAATTTGGTTTCATTATTTAAAGATATTACATAGCTGTCTTTTTGCATCTACCTGAGAACTTCCCAAAACTGTGGGTGGATGAATGAGGATGTACTATCACTGCGCCTGCTCCCACTAAAAATTACTTTAGCAAGCAAGAGTATCATCCTAGACACCCTCAGGTGCTCTCTAGGCCGTGCATGCTACTTGCAATTATGGAAGAGTGGCCAGAAGAAGGTGTTCAGCTTCTCTCCAGTACCTTAACAGTACAACACACTGAAGATGTACTGTTGCAGAGAAACCTCAAGAACTGGGATATTGAAAACCTCTACTAGGTTTTCAATCAAAATCATGCAGTGTTAAACATGTCTATGTAGTTTAAAAAAAATCTACTCTGTTATGAGTTAAGGTAACTCCCTTTTTAAAAAAATCCGCTCATTGCATATGGAGAGAATATATGAAATTCTCAGAGAAGCAGCACAGAGCAGCTACCAAGAGTAGGTACCTAGTGAAAATGAACATTGAGGTTTCTGTCTTGGAGTTTTAGTAGTATACAGTACAGATCAGGGAAACTGCTGCTGCAGAAAATACATTACATTAACTTTGCAACAGTTTTTGTTTAAGACAGCCTACTCTATGCATTTGTGTGGTGTTCTGCCATGTGGAGAAATACAGAGGACAGAAGTTCAACTGTTCTAGTTATTCTTCATTAGGGAGCTTTGTGCCTAAGCAACAATTCAAAAGTTTCACAAGAAGAACTACCTTAGAGTAAGGTAAACATGAATGCGCTTTACTAGTATTTGCACATCCACAATGGTACACAGACAGCTTATCAAACCAAAAAAAAAATACTGTCCCAGTAGCTGGCTTCAAGATACATATGACTTGGGATTTTAATGATGTGGGAAAAGCCACTTTACTGTGCAAGACAAAAGCGAGGCAACTACTTGAACCAATTATTTAATACCTGTCTCAAGCCTCTCCTGTATTTCTGAATAAATTATACACTTTTTCTTAGAATTAAAATTTTTTGAAAGTCAGGACAACCACAGTTAGAAAAAACTCACAGAATATATACTTCAGTAGGTGAGAAGAATTCATGAACATGTCAATTTCTCAACATTTTCTCAAAAAATTGTCCATGAAGATTTGTGTTCTTTTTTGTGTAAATTTCATACATATATTGGTTAAAGGCACCAAATTACGTAATAAAAAACAAGAAAAATGTATATACTTCAACCAAACATTGAGTGAGGTGGCTTAGAAGGTAGTAGTATTTCACTCTGAGAGCAACAATAAATGCTTCTGTGTTTCAAAACAGAAGTTTCTAGAACTCCCATTCATGCAAATTAACCCTCGGTGTGTACAGAAAGGGGAGATAATCAATAACATCCAAATCAGGAGAATCAGAAGCTTAACTTATACGTTTTACATTCAATGTGTTTTTTTTTAAAATCTCCTTAAATATCACAGAGTTTGAATTCTTTCATAGGAAGAAGTTTGAGGTAATATAGCATAACAATGACAAATTATTCATTTGAAGGTAAGAACATGGTGCTGGGTGTGAATAACTATTCGCAGAGACCTAGTCTTCTGGATGTCCGGGTTGTGTGTCTTTATAAGACCTGTCCTGTTCACAGTCAATGAAGTGTCCAAGAGCACATCAAATAACTGTGAGAGTAGCTGAAGCTTAAAAGACAGAAACTGTAACAAGAATATGCTTTTAGAGTAAGAATAAAACATGTGGTATTAAGACTCTGCAAAAATATAGCTCAGTGTATTAATCATTTTTTTTTCCTCCTTTCTCTAGAATTAAGCTGTATTTTATCCACACACAATATATTGTATTAGTTTTGCTAATTCCTAATCCGAGGAGAGAAACTATTACACTCTTTAACATTGAAAATATGTCCTTGCTGTTAGATTTTTATTTCATCAAATGTGTTTTATATCAACACATAGAAAACATAGACTACAGTTACTGCTAATGAATTCAATATACATTTGACCAGTAGCTAATAACAATAATGACATACCAACTAAGAAATATCTATGATGTAGCTGTCTTTTATCTGAAAAACTATTTAAGTCAATAAAAAATTTAATGTCTTTAGGAAAAGCTTTATTCCAGTCCACAAGCTGCTGTTTTGTAAATTAAACTTTTACATGTGTTATTCTGATGAAGTGACGTCACTAAATCCTTTAAAATTATATTCAATTTCTATTTTGAAATTTATCTAATCTTTTATAGCACCTAAAAGAAGTAACCAATGTAAAATATGTGGTTGGGATTTACTTCACTAACCCACTTATGTTAAACATATCTTTTCTGATCAAATCCTATATGTTTTACATGCATCAAAAAATAATTACAGCAACATATTAATATCGCTAAGAGACTTGATATAGGCACTCTGAGGAATAGCATTACAGCCATAACTCAGGTCTTGTTATCTCTGGGAAAAAAAATAGATATTGTTACCGCAGTAAAAGTATACAGTATGTGTCTAATCAAGAGATGAATTTTAAATAAATCCCTTAAGAGGTCTCAAACATAATGAACTTAATGAAAATTAACACAGTGTGAAACAGAGCAGAAATAGAATCACAGACAGCATAAATCAGTGCTCAGGCTGGAAGTCCTTAAAAGCTTATATTATAATTTTGAAAACAATTATCTTAAGAGGTCTTAATAACAAAAAAGAAGTAAAGCTATTATAGCCATCCTCTGGAGTGCTCCACTTCACCTTGTTATTAAATTGCTAAAACACAAATAATGCACTTTGGGCTGGATGACCTTCATACTCGTCAAGATGAACTCTCTCTGTTTTAAAGCAACGTCACCAAGCAGGATTCAACTTAGGAGCAAAGAGGTTAAGCAACTTAAACAATACGTTTGAATATAATTTCATCAAGGATTAAGCTTAGTTCTGAGTGTGCTGGTTTTAATACCAGTCCATAAATTAAACTTTAAATAAGCCACTCCCCTTCCCCTTCCAGTAGGGGAGGGACAAAAGCAGAGACTATGTGTTGAGATAACAATTTACTGAAAGCACAAAGCAATAGAATAAGGCACACACAATAAAACAGCAATATTGATAGCAAAGGCACACAAAACCAGAAGGTATTTTACCCACAGGAAAGGTGTTCACTTCTGAGGGAAAAAAAACCCCCAAGATGATGGCCGCTTCCCACAGGTCACGTCTTTGTGGCTTTCCTCAGACAAAGGCATATGGCAACTGTTCCCACACATTTGTCAGGATCAAAAGAAAGACTGCAAGGGAGTTACCGTGTTTCCCACCCCTCAGACTGAAACAATGAAAGAGCATGACAGACAAACCCCGCAAGAGCTGGGCTCTCTGAGTCAGACTGCGCCGCTGCCCCGCTGGGCTCAGTTCTGTGCCCATGCCCGCACCACCATTTGTACCACTCCACCATGCTGGAGCTTGTTCCCATGTGCTGCTGCTGCTTTTTCAGCTGTTCTGCTGTGCTCCCTTTGGCTCCTGTTGGCTAGGCCCAGCTGAGATCTCCTCTGTTGGGCTTGACAGGCTTGGCTGGGCTGGGTTCGTCCCTGCCAGCCCTCTGCCCGCAGCAGTCTCTGTGCTGGTGCTGTTGGTTCAGCTAACAATTTGCACCCTCACTGTTTTCCCCTTCAGCACCTTATCCCGCAACTGGTTCTGGAGAAAACAGGAGGGGAACTGGTGGTGGAGGCAGGTGACAGAGCCAAAAGGCTTGACTTTAACACTTTCCCACTGGGGAGAAAGAAACAAAATGGTGCTGACATCCATGGGGTGCTCTCATTTGCATCTCAAAACAATACCTCCCATCAATGATTGAGTGGTATAGAATAACAACATAGACACACCCACACCTTGCTAAGCTGCACCCCCCTCTCTGCAACCAGGACATTTTCCACCCCTTATTCTATACCATGCGTATTATGCCCAGATCTCATACTTTCCAAATATATACGTATACATGTATATACACTTAAAACTATGCACAAGCACAGGTATTATTTCACTAATCAGTGACCATCCCCCTACCTCAACCTTGCTTTGTTTTACAGCAAAACCAGACTTCAGGAGGATCTGGATAATCTTCTCCCTTTTCTCAAAAATGTCTGCTGGAGGTTTTTTCAGGCAATGATATTCTCCTGCCAGTCTCCACTCTCCATAGGACCTGCACACTGGCCATATAACACTGTTAAAGCATGAGAGAGTCATGCTGGCCACTCCCTGGCTCTCCAGTTCAGGAATTGTTTCATGGATGGGGTCACAAAGTCCTGTTTGGAGTGGCGTTATTGGTGGTGCACTGCTGTGGTAGCAATCGGTACCTGTTCTTCAACGCTCAGCAGTCCCACAGCAGAAGGGTCCTCTGAGAGACCAGGCAAGGTATTCAGCCGTCTAATGTTCTCTGTCTCCACAGAAGCTCTCTCAAAATCCCAATAATGCCCTTTTCAATGTCTTTGAAATACTCTCTCCTGAGGTAATTTCTTCCAAGGATTCATGGGGCCTCTGGGCCAGTCACAACAGGGTGTTTTTGCCATTCATTCCCAGTCAGGGTCACTTCAGTTTCCAGTACAGTCAGCTCTTGGGGTCCTTCTGTCATCCCAGAAACAGAGATACATTCTGTTCCTACACATCTTGATGCCATCAGAGTACATTGTGCTCTGGGGTCAACTAAGGCCTTATACTCAACTCACAAACATGTAAGAGAGGAGCCAGTTGGAGGCCAAGTACTCAGTACTGTTTATCTTCTCCTCAACAATATCTAAGCGTTTACTCATATCCTTTTGACTAATTTCTCATTTATAATTTTACTTTCCTTTTCAAAAGTCTCTTGTGCTAGTAACCGAACAAATTTCCTTAAAAGTGTTTTTCTTAATCTTCTGTTTATTTGCGTATACGCCTTATTCTATTGGCAAACAGAGAATATTAAAATATTTAAGATTTTGAATTTTCCTTTGCAGAAATCATTCAAGATTTCCCCCATATTTTGTTTATTCAGACATAATAAAAATATGAGATTGTTATTCATTTGTTCATATGTAATTTTCCTAGCTGTGCGGGTTCCCTATTAGAATAATTCTGTACATTAAAATGTTCTACCATATGTTAGTAGGCAGCTCACCCGTTGCTACACTTTAACTTCATTTAAAACAACTTTTTGGCAAATGCAGTGGCTACAAATTCCCATGCAAGCTCCTCAAATCCATGCAGCGTACCACAATTCTGGGCCATATTCAGACCTGTACAAGTCTAAAGGTACAATTCCCTTGAAGACAGTACATTTTCTTTATAAATTATTCAGCTCTCTTTTTCCCCACTCAGTGACAAACCAATGGCTACCATTTCACCACTTAATTACCTTTATCATCTAAAATATTCTGCATTCTACACAAATATTTAAACAGCTCTTTTTGTTGAAGTAGCAAAATATAATATAAGATATTACTCTCCTGTGCTGTCAAATCTGGCACCTTTCAGAAAGCTCTATAATGATACATCCACATAAAGTGAATTAGATCACCAAGAACTCAACATAACACAAGGAAAAAAAATCTAAACTGTTTTGGGTTCTCTGTACTTGTATGTCTAGCTCTCCTAGCTGAGATATAATAAACGCACAGAAAATGTATTATATGTCTCTCCTGTTCGTTTTATTCCTACTATCGTTATTTCTAAAAAGTATCTTAAATCAGTCTCAGTACACTGAAATTTATTACTGAATGTAGCCGTTTAGTGAATGCATCATGGTTTTGGTTTTAAATAGTACTAACAAATATCAGAGCACTTTATGCTATGCACATTTCTAGTAGAAAATAAGATGTCACCTACCCAATTAAAAAAACCAAAAGAAAATCAAAAAGCCATTAAAAGCACCCATCTTCTATTTCAAACAATAAAAATTGGATCATATTAAGTTTTCGGCTGCTTTCAGTATAATGTTATCATGTATAAATCATATTAACGAAACCAGTCTTTCTGAGATTCTTCTTGTTCTGGGTTTTAAAAGCCTGCTCTTCAAATGAAAAATAAAATCCTTCCTACCAATATCTAGAACTTAAATGAATGCCTAAGCAAAGTTATGTCTGGCAGGATTGGGCTTGATTTTAGTTACTGAACACATCAGCTTCTTCAGTGCTCTCTACTACATACATATATACCATTTTAGGAAGTAACATACTTAAAAGATTTTAACTCAAATAACTCTGTCTAAGAAAACAACAGTGTATTGACAGTGGGATTTAAATAAATTAGACTATTGTCTTTAGAGAGATTTAATCTGTGTAATGCAGGTTAAATGCATCCTATCCTTTATTTTACTCCAATGTTTAAATGTTTCCTCTAGAGTTTTAACATTATTGTGGCATCAATTTCTAACAAATATAAAGTACCCTACCTTTAAAAAAAATGGATTAATATACGGCATAATGCTAAAGTATGTGTCAAGTGTAACCTTTATAACTTTGCTTGTCAGGTTTTTCCATTAGAGACCTCATAAGCAGCCCCTGCATATCAGTCACAGTGTACCCTGACAGGTTTAACCTTCCCAAGTGGCTGAATACACCATCTTCACTGCAGCCTATTGACCAAAGCAATAAGCCATTCTGTATAGTGTATTAAAGTCATTTTCCACATGCTACCTCAGCACGACCCATTGTTCATGCTGGCTCCTGCTGACCATGAAAACCTGCACTCCACACTAAATTGCTACACTTTACACCGTTACACCAGTTAAGCAGTAAGCCCCCTACTGAATTGTTTTTTTTCTCTTCATAGTCTAAAAAGCACAGCGATTATCACAAATGCTCAAGGTGTGATTTTGGACTGCAAATAATAAAAACCAACCCTGCAAATAATTTAAACACTTAAAATATATGCTGACTGTGGAAACTTTATTTTTGTTATAATTCACCAATCCTTTGTTCATAGATATCTAAGGGTGGCAGGCCATCTGTGCAAGCCTGAGCAGCCCTGGGCACTCTGTGTCAAAGGTTGCATTTCAGCCCCATGAAATTCACGCCGTCTCTGCTGAAATCAGCTTTGTTACTAGACCCTGTGACAAATGAGTCCAATCTAGGCTGAATGCCCTTGACTTGACCCTGGCCAGTGAAAACAATAGGGCAGACTCAGCCAGTGGAAAAGATGTTCTGCACTAATGAACCCAGCGGTGGCCACAGGTCAGTTAAAAAAGAGGGGATAATGTTCAATCTTTTCAGGTGCACATTTATAATGAGAGAAGCACACAATCCCTTTCAGGATGGAGCACATATAACAAAGAAAGTATTTGTACACTCATCAAGGCTAATGGACCCTGAGGGTACTATAGGAATATGTTTTTAATTTAATCTTTATTGAATGACCTTACACACTTCATTTTCTCTGCACGGCACCATGAAATGGACACACTCTCACTAAGTTCAGTGCTGAAAACAGATGAATATATAAATGACCATTGCCTGCTGGGTATGCAGATTAATTTTCTTCCCTTATTTTCACCTTTGTCCACCCTGCTGCTTGCTCCTAACACAATTTCATATGGCAATATTTCTGCTATAAAGACTTTTTTAGCTGCCTGCAGTTCCCATACCATTTTCAGTGCGGGATACTGAGGAGAGAGGGTATCTGGAACACGTATGTTTAAAGAATTTTTCATCACGGGTTGTTTCTCTTTCTGCTGAGGGAGAGGAGTCCTTCCCCTGCTTCACCGTGGGGTTCCTCCCATGGGACATTGTTCCCCACGAACTTCTTCAATGTGAGTCAATCCCATGGGGAACAGTCCTCCTCAAACTGCTGCAGCATGAATCACTCTGGCATGGGGTGCAGTCCTTCAAGGACGGGCTGCTCCAGTGTGGGCTCCTCTCTCTATGGGCCTCCCACAGGGTCCCTTCTCTCAAGCATCCACCTGCTCCAGNAGTTCCTCTAACATATTCTCACCCCGCAATTTTCTGGCTACAATTACATCTGTGTAATGACAGTTTTTTCTCCGTCTTAAATCTATTATCACAGAGGCATTACCATCGTTTCTAATGGGCCCAGCCTTGGCCAGTAGCACATCCGTCTTTGGAGCTGGGGATTGTCTCTGCTGGACGTGGAGGCAACTTCTCACAGAAGTTCTGGCAACTTCTCGCAGAAGCCGCCCTTGTAGCCCCCCCTGCCTACCAAAGCCTGGCCATGCAAAACCCAAGAAAGAATATGGCTTTTCTCTAGCTGCTCTTCCTAAGCTGTACTGTTCTTGCAAACGGAAGCCTCTTACCTCTCAAAGCTTCTGGTGCAGACCACACACATATTTTGGCATTTTTAAAAGAATGCCTGTGAATGCAACTGCACTAGACCCTACAGAACTTCTTCCTATACTCTGTTAATAATTTTGTTGCAACTCTGTTCCCTGCTGTGCTCCATTGCAGTCTGGTTTGAATTCAAATATAAATCAGCTTCATGCAAACTTCATTGGAGGCCACACATAGAACCTAAGCCTCAGTTTCTCTGTATATATTTTTACCAACACATGTAGAGGGACAAATCCTTGTCATAAACTGAAGCATGCCCTGAAAAAGTCTTCCATAAATTCAAAGCACAGTAGCCAACATAAATTGCATAGAAAATTGCAGATTATAGTGGGATTATAGCTTTATTTTCCTGTAAAAATGTTTAACTGGTATTGCAAGGTGGTGAGAAAAAATACTAGATTTTGTTATGCAATTCCAGGACCCAGATTCTCCAGATAACTCTCTGCTCTCAATACAGTCTTGTGTGCTAATTTCTTGCATGAAAACCAACCAGTGTAAAAGCTGCCTGAACTCCTGCTCAGAAAACTACACTCCCATGTACAATCAAAAGAGGTTCTACTTGCAAAACAATGGACAAATAAAGGCCAATAAAATCTGGTTGCTTACAGAAAATAACATCTGCATTTCCTCTTCCCTTTATATAAAGGAAGAAGATGACTGGAAATCTCAATTAAAAAGACTGATTACTTATCATTTTACAGTGATGCCTAAGGATTTAGTCAAGTCCCATTTTTTTAAGTTCTCTGCGAATACAGTGATACAAAAGACAGTTCATGCCTGAAAGGACATACAGACTGAAGTGACAAGAAAAATATATATGAAAAATTGCAGAAGAACAGCTACAGGAAGGGACTTACTGAAAGCAACCTGATAGACTAATAATAATTAATGGAATATAAAGGTCAGCAGGACTAGGGCAGCAATCATCCCCCTGCGCTCAGAACTGATGCAGCTGCACCTTGAATGCTGTGTTCAGTTTTGTGCTTCTCATGGCAACAAAGACATTGAGGTGCTGGAGCAGCTCCAAAGAAGAGCGATGGAGCTGGGGAAGGGTCTGGAGCATAAGCATGACCAGGTGCAGCTGAGGGAGCTGAGGGTGTTTAGCCTGGAGAACACGAGGCTCAGAAGAGATCTTTTCACTCTCTACAACCACCTGAAAGGAGATTGTAGCCGAGTGGGAGGTTCAATCTCTTCTCCCAGAGAACAAGGGCCTCAAGTTGTTCCAGGGGAGGTTTAGATTGGATGTTAGGAAAAATTTCTTTATGGAAGGGATTGTCAAGCTTCAGCACTGGCTGCCCAAGGAAGTGGTGGGATCACTGTCCCTGGGGGGATTTAAAAGATGTGTAGATATGGCCCTTGGGACATAGGTTAGTGGTGGGCTGGGCAGTGCTGGGTTAATGGTCAGACTTGATGAACTTGAAGTTTTTTCCATCCCATACGATTCTCTGATTTCATCTAAAATACTGGCACAGTTTAACAATGTTTTTTGAGGGTTACCATTTCTATCTTTTCTTACAGCAGACCAGGTAGGACACAGGTATATCATGGTATAGTACAGATGTCCAGCCATATTTAAAGGATATGCACAGAACTATTCCATAGCGTCTTCCCTTGTTTCAGCTACAGGATTGACTGATTTTGGTAACTAAGTAAATGTAGCCACGTAATCCATGAAGAACAAGGAGTATCACAAATGACATCAGGCTTTTGAGACCAATGTACACAAGAAAAGAGAAAGAAAGAAAAACTTGGACGTCTAATTCCTGAGGCTGTTAACCAGAGGCTGGCAGTAAAACTGAAACTCAGGAGAATTTTATAGATGTGATTAGAAAGTAATTTTTTTATTTGGAGTTCTAGTGTATTATTGGGTTGCCTGTAAAATCAGGCTATGAACCTAAATAGGAATTGGATTTTACATTTGTTTAGGTAGATCGCTCAAATGAGCTCTCAGTGCTAAAGCAGGAAACAAGATCTTCACTTTTGCATAAGGCACAGCATTTATGATGGTCCCTTAAATAATCAAAAGAATTTACACAACTATAATAAGAATTTTAACACTGAGGAAAGGGTCATTGGGGTAGAGATAAATCTGGGTCTTGTGTGTAGTAATGGTAATTAAAGCCATGAAAACAGATGAAGTTGTTGAGAAGAACATATAAAAGGTTGCAAATCAACCTGGCCACACAACCTCCCTGACCTTCCCTCAATGCAAGTTGCTGCAGAAATCAATGATTTCAGAGTTCTGTAGTCCCACCAAAGCAGATGTCTCTTATTATGAAAAGAAAGCAGTTTTACTGTTTCCACACTCACACCACCAAATGCTAACCCCCACCCTGATCAAAACAAAAAAAA
>VZTF01007195.1:144870-158932 GCA_013397755.1 Cnemophilus loriae
GGGACTAAATGGCGGGAATATGACGTTAAACCCAGTGCAATAATCATAATTAGAGAAACTAGCAGAAAAAGTGAAGACAGAGAAGCAGACCTTTAACCTACTGTTCAAGCATTGCCAAAACTATAGCAGTGCTTGGGAGAAAGAAAGAAAGGATTTGTACACTTAAGATGCTGAAGTGCTTTAGCAGATGAGCATCAGCGTCAAAAAACGGGCAATTTTGTTTGGCATGGAATTGCTTTTAAAGGTTACTCTTCAAAACAAGGTTTATTGTACAGTAAATATACTTAACATTCTTTGATACAATGAGAAATTCAAAATTCCCTGTTGCTTTTCTGTGCAGTTTGATTATATCTTCATTCACAATACACAGATTACACTGTGCTGTGACAGCCAGAGTCAAACTTGTCTGCGGCTGAGTCTTAGAAGCTCACGGTATGTTATTATTAAATCGCATGGATGAAAATGAAGCCTATTATTTCTACGGCTAAATAGAGTATTTGAATATGTGGACTTAGATTGAAATTGTGTGACTTTTACAATACAAAACAAAACCAAAGACTCATTTATTGGCCATTTCTCTATATATGCTTACTTAGTTGTGATTCACTTTGTAATTTTTTTTTTTTTTTTTAACTTTTCTGAGTAAACCAGGATGCACAGTCTATGAAGCAAGAAAAGATTCGGTCTAAGTTAAGATGTTGGTCATGGTCAGATAAGAGATGCTTGGTCCATGCATTTATTTTACAGTCCCGAGAACATAATTGATTTCTACCCATGTATATACAAAGACATAAATAGATATAAGGATATTAAAAGGGAACATAAATCAGATACCTAATTTACAATTGGCTTTCAACAAAATTTTATCATCTCTTTCTCTTTATATCCTTTAAATTTATGATTGCAGTTTCTGACCAACTGAAATATCATTCCTTTTTCCATCATGGATGGTCAGTTCCTACCACTTACTTTCAGTTCTACGTGAAGTAGAGTAAACACCACAGTCACTTCTCCTGCAGGATTTTTTGTGTTCTTCACTCATGTCCAAATATTCACATTAGTACATGAATCATTCAAATATAGGACAACTAATCTTAAGTAGATATCAGCATTACCAAGCCTTGGAGATAGTACTGGAAATTTTGAGTCACTGAAACTTTTCAGTGCTTTTGATGATAATTGAATTTTTTTTTTTTAATAATTAACTGATTTTGTTTTGAAACATAATGATGAATTTTAATTAATATGCCTAAACTTTACATGCTAACTTTATAGGTCTTTGCATAATCCGTATTTTCCCCAATAAAAACAAAAAAGGAAAAGGAAAGGAAAAAAGAAGGGAAAAAAACAAACTATATCTATTAAATCTTCCCAAGGTCATTGCCCTGTGTCTTTTTCTGCTCCTCAACAAAGTACTCATTTTTCTTAGCTTCCTGTCAGTGTACCATGATATCCTTCACATCTGCCTGTGCCTTTGCTTTTATTAACAGAAAATACAGCCATAGCTTTAGTGTCATGTGTACTATAAAGACAGGATTTTCAAGAGATTTGACAACTCTCATATTTTCCGAAGTATTCTCTATGTAACACAGAAACCGTTTATTACTGCTAAGTAGTGACTGTCTCTCCAGCTTGAATAATGAAGTCCTCTAGGTCAATATTTTCTACAAGGATGCATTTAAGGAAGAATTCCTCTGCAGTCCAGCACTAAAACAATGGGTGTCGTAACAGAAATCCATGTATTATCAATCTTAGATGCCGCTGTAATCAATCTAATTCTTTGGGAAATGAAAATACAATGTGTTATTGTGTTAAACCAGGAATTTTCTTTTTCCAAAATGTTTATTAAAAAACATAATAAAATTATTTATAGAGACCAGCTCTGCTGTGCAAGGTAGAATAAATTTCACCTTCTATGAACAGTGCTTTCAGCTGCAGGAGATTTACATCTGTTACCTGTAAAACAAATTTCCACAAGGTGCAGCAACATAGTTTTTGAGAATTTTACAGCACTCAAGCAAAACATTAAGACCTTTCAGTGTTTCATGGTATTTTTTTCTATACAAAAATCCCGAATTTACCACAAATTAAAAAATTACTTGTCATTAACTAACATATAAAAGGTTTTTATTTCTATCCCAAAATGACACAGTTCTTGAAGCAAGAGCTTTTATTAGGTCATTTTCACGAAATTGTGGAGTACAAAATATGAGAATAAGCTTTTGTACAAATAATTAGAAAATAACTGGTGCAATTTTAACAGACGATACTGTAAGCAATACCCAGCATAGACATTGAATCAGAAATACACCAACCTTGCAAACCTTAAAATAATGAATAATCTTATGAGTAATCCTGCAAAATTCAATTATGCGTATACTTAAGCCTTTTTTTGTTCCATCTTGGAGGATATAGAGATTTTTAATATCAGTTGTTAGTTAAACATGTCTGATATGCTTGGCATGTTTCAGATCACTTTATTTTAGTAACATAAGTACTCTACTAATGCAGAACAGAAAACAAAATTTGATCATAATCCCTTAGCTTTTTGCTTGCATGCTATTTGGACTTGTTCTTTATCTGCGTTAAAGAAAACCAAAATGTACAATAGTTAGTCATAAGATGGATTCCAAGGTCAAAATTAAATTTATAAGTCTGCATTGAAGTCAACTCTACTGTTTCTAGTTTTAATTATATGGGACAATGTAAAAGGAATGCTAAAATCAAACAATAATTAAAACAGTTTTGAAACAAAAGTACTGGATGAGTCTTACTGAAATTGCATCTAAAAACAGCATTTGCATGCTTTTAAGTATAAGCCTGGTGTAATTGCACAGCATTCTCTGCTGCATGATTCATATTCAGGAACCAGATTGTCCTTCCAGTGCACCGTAAATAGTTTCTTCAATTATCATCAGGCTGTAAACAGGACTGGAGGAAAAATGTATACATGGAATAGGAGACAACTGAGCATAGAAGAGAAAGGTGCTGGTAGTTGTGTTCCTCTTGCAAGATCCACTCCAACTAGACAATTTCTGACCACAGTGTAAAGCTGTTTTAGTATTCCAGAGAATAAAGATTTGTTCTATTTGCTTGTAGCTTCTACTAATCATAGAATATTTAAAGACCCATAGCAAACTCTCAGTTTCTGACATTCTTTACACTGCTTCCTCCACATTTATTTTCAGTCATATTCTTCACCAAGCAGACCCATTCAGGGCTAAACACTTAGCATCACTAATATTAAATATACCACAACTACCCATAAAAAACTAGTGCTCTTCTGAGTAACTATGCAGGGGAGCTGCTATTCCTCCTTTCTCAGAGTAAGAAGAAGCATTCACTAACACTGAGACCAAGAAAAAAAAAATCCTTGACATTAGCTTTTTTTTGATCTTTAAAGTGCATTGCAAACTTAACTAATCTCCCCAGTACCTCTCTCAAGTCACTTGTGCTGTACAGATGTGCGAATTGACCTGTGGAACTTGAGGGACCCACGTGAGAGCACAGAATAAATATGTGTCTTAATCACGGTTAGATTTCAGGAGCCTCCTGCTTGAGCCTCTGTTCATATTTTGATGCTTTTCAGTATGAATAAGTCATAGGTTTTCAAGAATAAATGTGAGAGTGAATAAGTAAGTTATAGGGAGACACGATCATAGCCCAGTCCTGATTCATCCCCAAGGCTTGCTCATTTCTACATAGTACGCTTTCAAGAGTCTTAATATCTCAGAAAAAATGTGGTTTTAAATGTAAGCTGTTGAGAAAATTCAGGTTCTCCTTAGGACCGTGAAGGAAAACCTGTGCGAAGTATCTTCTTGCCAATTGACTCTAGAATCAATTAAATTTGGAGGCATAGGGTTTTCTTCGCTATTTTCTGTTTCTGAAGGAACTATCTCTGAGGAAGATTAGGCTTACAGAAACTGCATGTGCAAATGGTTTTGAAATGCAGAGGGAATGGACACAAGTGCATTGGACACCTACATTGATGAATACATACTCATTGTACAGGAAATTCAAGTGGCTAAAACAGTAGCCTTTGTCTGGTTGAAGTTCTTGCTCATCTAAAGGTAATCAAGTGCACTGAGATCACTGCAAAACTAGAGGCTGAAAAATAAACAAAGAAACAGTCTGCTTGCTCCCTAAAATAGAAACACACAAAGATTTTGTAAATAACTTCAGATTAATTTTTTTTTTTACAGCACAAATGTCCTATCAAAACAGCTCCAAATTCTACTCTCTGTTTTCCAGATCTTAAATGGCCTCTTCTGACAGACACAAGAAGTATTTTCTCTTCTCGAGGAACGGATCTTTGGGTGGACATAGAAAGTTTTCTTTCTCTGATGAAAGTTATCCAAATATGCCCAAACTAAAATCCAGCAGGTAATGTTCTAATTTGCTTTTGCAAAATACAGGTTAAAAATCTGTACTTTTCTGTCTCTTTGTCAGTTCTGCAAAATTTGAATTTACATGTGTAGTTTATAATTGTTTGGTCTAAAATTGCCATCTCCCCTACTCATCCCAAGTGGGGTACAGTGGGCAACTGACTGTTCAGACAAGAGCTACAAGAGGGACACTGACTCAGAGGCTACTAAAATACCCAAAGCAACAATAAAAGTATCACACAGGAATTTACAAAATGAGACTGACCATTGTAATATATAGGAAATTTCATTGAATCTACTATATAAAGTACTTCTAATCAAAGACTCCATGAAGTAAATTTCAGGCTGCCTGATTCCTGAGAGAGAAAAAGTCACATGGAATTAATTTTAGTTATTTATAAAGCATCATTTAACTATAACATAGTATCTAAAACTATGTACCGTTCTTTTTTTCTGTCTTCAAAGCTATAGCTTCCAAGAGCTGTAAGACCCTAAACATTTCACAATGTAGTGTAATGCTATTTTGTAAAGACTATTAAAAAAACCCAAAAAAAACCCCAAAAGATTGATTCGAAATTTTTGTGAAAGCACCTACCGTGTTCTAAACACAAATACTACGATGCAGTAGATAGCGTAACCAATCCGTCAGGTTCTTTCATGAGGAGGGAGATGGGAATATTTTGTTATCAGAGTAGGTTAGAATGGTGATTACAACATTATTGGTATAAGAACTGGGAAAAAAAGCCCTTTTTGTCTAAATATCATACCGTTTTCTGATGTATGTATAGTAGAAACAGTATGGTACAAATAACAATGGAAAAGAAACTCATAGAGTGGCTATTTAATTCTTCTCCATGCAATTTGCCAGACCACACCTTTGTCTGGGGTCAATGTTAGATTTTGTTTTCCATATCAAAAGGCTATGTTTTTAAAAGGCTTTTAACCTTTAGGACCAAGACAAACTTTGGAGCATCTACCCGTGGATGGCCTTGCTCTAGTCCAGCCTATTCACATTCCATGTGTGATCTTTGATGGAAAACAGAAAAAAGGGCATTAGCCCACAGAACTACCCTGTGCTTTTTGTGTTAGATTTAACAATTGTGCATTCATAGGTAATACAGAAGAAGGACACCCTCAAGACACTTCTCATTTATGTTTTCTCTTTTCTCAAAGATCTTTTTTTTTCATCATTATTAATATTAAGATCAGATTCTGACCTTTTCTAAACTAGTGCAATGGGAAGAATCTCACTCTCTTCATTTCATGGCTTGTCTTCCCACTTGCCATAATTTTCTAATGCTTCAAATTGTTCTATAACATTATAAATATTTTAAATAGAAAGTTAGGTCACACACAAGTTAGATCTAATATGTACAGTTTCAGCATCTGGCCTTTATTAATAAATGCTGTCACCCTTTACGTAAAATTTAATCTACAATAAAATTTAGTCTAAGCAAAATATATATCATTGTATTATTCTAAATTACAACTGATAGTAATTACAAATTGAAGCAAGAATGGAGGACATAATCATGTAAGGATATATCCATTGCCTCAAGATATGTAAAAGCAACTAATATGTCAGCCTGGCTCCTGTAAATGCGCTAGCTACAGCTCTTTTCATTACACCCTCACATGATCTAATTTTGTCACAGGCCTTGACTAACCTGGAACAGACACTGTAGCTCAGATAACAAAACATTGCAATTCAGTACATAGTATTTTTCTAAACAGGAATAAAGGAAAGAAGAATGCATGTTAGAGGGAGTACTTGGTCAGCTTCTTGCAGTGTTCACTTCCAATGAATGTCAGAAGAAATTCCTGGTATTGTATATTATTTGTAGTCAGGTGCTGAAGAAAATATCTGAATTAGAACACTGACCACAAACTCTGTAATAATTTAAATACGATGTATATTAATATTACATATTATTAGTCTGTGTTTGAAACTGGTTGCAATGGAAGGAATTGTAACTTGGCTCAGTCAAGGTGCACTAGGTGCAAAAATCCAAAGAGAAAAACTTGAGTATAATCAATGACATGTTTTATACCCTTGTTTATTTTACTTTTTTCCTGTGTCAGGAGTCAATGTGATTTCGGAATACAGTAACTGATTTTTAGATAGAAGTAAGATGCTTAGTAACGTCACTGACGAATGATATTTCAGTAATCATCTTGTTGATGAACAACATCTGACTTGTTGTGAAGTTATAATTTGTGGGACCAGGACAAGGCAGAGTGCTGAGATTCCCACCACTGCCCAGTTTGGACTCATTGAATCCCCAGTATGCTCCCCACCCCAGCACTGCTGGTCCAAACAGGGCAGCAGTCTCATCTCTCGTCAAGAAATACCCAGGGCTGGGAAAGAGATTCCTTCTCTTTGGCTTTTTAATTATTTACTGTATCTGTGCACTCAGAATGTTCCAAGGGTTCTTGGTTAAGTATTGTTTTATTGTCTTCTCCATTTGCTGGAATTATATCTCTCATTATAGTGAGAGATTCAGAAGAGACAGAAGAAAGAAATGTGAAACTTTATGAACTTTCTACCTTTATCTTTAAAACTGATTTAACACATTTACTTTTAGTTTTCCTCTTATTTGACCTCAAAAATGAGAATTAAGTGTATAAGCGAAAAAAGAGAAGTTTTTAGCAGAAATCTGCAAGGCAAATATGTACGCTGGACTTGTGTCCAGCAGAGTCCTTGTGTCTTGTGGATCTCTATTCATGTGTACTAGAGCAGAGCTGGAAGGTATCTGTATATGAACAGAGGAAATGGGGAAGAAGTACTTTTAGTAGGTTATTATGGCTTAAAATCATATAAAATTTGGTAAGTTCATTAAATAAACATGGTAATGAACTCAATATAATATTTCTTTTAAAAATCATTATATGCATTCTAAACCCTAACTGGTGAACACACACAAAACTTATATTTACAATTTTCAGTATTTCTTTAGACTTCCAGCTTTTCCAAATAGTATTCTAGTAAATCATGGCAAACATTAGAAGCAAACTTTACTCAGAAAATAAATTATTTAACTGAAAGTGTTATAATAATAGGAAGAATTACATGAATCCCATTAACTGTAATGAACGAACATTATTGATTAAGCAAAAATATTTTTCCTTAAGAATAATCTGTTTTTTTTCATTGAACTGCCAATGGTGAAAATGAACATAGTTATTTCAGAGTAAGAAATAAATAGGGAACTCCACCACGCTTTTGGAAATCCATTCTCAGCATTCCACATAATAATTTTTCTACCAAGTAGCTTTTAGTGAGGACTAGCTCCCTTACAAACACCCTTATTGCACATTAGACTGAATTTTTAACTCTATGTTTAAAAAATTTTGGAACATTTGATCGCATGCAATACAATGTAAATGCCTTTTAAAATATTGGATCATGTTCTTCCATTCAAAAAAGTAACTGCAGCTGGAGAAGTTATAAAATAGTGGTTATTTTCTTTTGAGTTACCTAATGTTTGCATAGTAACTGGCTTCCAGGTTTTAATAATATTTTATTTTACCTACATTATTCAGGCTGAAATCCTGCATGATTTTCAATGCTTTAAGACATCTTTCAAAGCACTTGGAAAAGATTTCATCTCCTTTCAGCCATCAGTTCCACCAGGGGTACCACTGATGTTTTCAAAATATTTTTAAGGTATTCAATAATTTCCTTTGGAAGTAAAGTTTCATGTTTAGATAAAAATTAGTCCTGAGGGAAATAGTTTTGGGGATTATTTTCATTAAAATTTGTCTTTATTTAAAAAATCCAAGTTGTTGTTTCCAGATACAAAATGTGAACTTGCATCTGGTGATGTTAACTGTTCCACCCTTACAGGTGGAATATATAGTGTTCATATATATATTATATATATATATGTATGTATACATATATACATACATATATACATATTTATATATATATTATTTCTATATATGAGGCACCAGAAACCATATAGGGCCTTATAGATACTTCTATACCATATGGAAGGCTCTTCAGGACTACATCTCAATAAGCCAGCTCTTTTTACTCAAATCACTAAATGAGAGATAGGTTTAACATCTAAAAGAGAAGAGAATTGAGTACGTGCACAAGCATGGTGTAGGCAAGCGTTGTCATCACTGGGTTTTTGTAAAAAGAGTGATAGATCCCTGAATCATTTAAGACGGAAAACATTCATATCTTCGTTTTGTGAAGAGACTTCTTGATCTGTACATTAGCTGTATGCATGCAGAGAATTGTTGGAAAACCCACAAGGGGAGAGTAGCACCTTTTGTCTTAGTCATGTTAATGCACTACGCCCCATCCAAGGCAGGACATTAGAGCCTAGATGTGCACCCTGCAGGTGGTTAACCAGGGTTAAATGGGGTCATCTCCACTCCTTCTCGTGAGATTTCAGATAACATCTCTTGACAATGCTCCAACACGTTTACCAAAAGTCATTAGCAGAACTTGGGTTAATGTTTGTAGATATATTTCTGACCAGACTCCAGTCTTTTGCTCTCTGGTTGATTTTTCCTTATGCTTTAATCACTTTGCAGTGATTACTGTGCAGTCTTGCATTGCTGCATTAACAGGCTGACAAGTGTGCTTCTGCCTGACCTGCAGCAGCAACATTGCGAAAGGCTTTGAAAACCTGGAGAGAATTCCTGAGACTAAGTACTCTCTGCTTCTGTCTTTTGCTGGCTGCACCAGCTGGCACTACTCACTAAAACATGTATCTTCTTTCCTGAAATTGCCAATACCCACTTCATAAAGTAGCTTTTAACTCGGAAAAGCCCTTCATCTCTCAGGTACTTTTGAACTTTATATTGGGTTTCTGGGTGTTGCAGGACCTGACTCAAGTACTGCTTCAGCATAGGAGTAGGATGTTTTTGTATCTGTCAGTCTATATATGGAATATAATCTATATTCACAATATTTAAGTCATAAGAACTACATTTAAAAGGACAGAAAAAAATATAAATCACATTCACAGTTATATTTACATGAACATAGAGATGGTTGGTTTTCTTATATGCTATTTAGTTAGCATAATTTAAACATTTACACAACCTAATCCTAGGATTCATTTTAAATATACCCCCACCGTAGGTTCCAGTTTCTCCCGCCTGTGGAAATCCACAGATTTATGCTGCCACATGGCCTTTGACCTTGCATTTGGAGTCAGATAAAGGATACGTTCTCATTGCCTATAATAGATAACTGCATCAGAAGCACAATTAGAACATAAAGATTGAATGTCAGGAAAGCTTTTTAAGCTTTCTGAAGCTACTTTGTGAAGGAGCTGTTTGCTGTCTCTTATTACCAATTCTCTTCATACTTAACTGTAAACAGAATTTTAAAGTTACCAGAGTGGAAGTGTTCCCTATCACCTGCTGGGGCAGTAGTTCTAACTGCATTTATCTTTGTACGTGTTTTCTATCTAAATATTAGATACAATAAACTACAGCAGTGTACACAGCTTCTTGCTTTCTCTTAAGAGAGACTACGCAGTGCAAGACAGCTTTGGACTACAGAAGGCTCATAGTGCATACTCACTAAAAAAAAAAAAAAAGAAATAGGAAGTCTTTCTATATCCTGAAAGTAGACACAGATATGTCCCTAAAAGTGGAGTCACCTAAACACTTCAGTTTTCTGCCAGACAATATCATCTTGGTGGTATCCAGTTTTTTAATAGCGACATTTCTGAAGAATATGGGCAAGTTGTATCTGCCAGGCCATTCCAAATCCATCTTCCCCTCATTTTCTTCCTATCTAAAAGATTTAAATGTCTCTGTTTTGTATAAAAGCTTGTCTATTACTGATTTGGCATTAGTCAAGTAATTGATGAGGATTGATTTTATTAGAATTTCACTGCCCATTGTAAAAGGCATTTAGGTGAGCATGGAACACCAGTGAATCAAGTCCACAAAACTTCCAGCAGCTTTTTTATTTATGTTCAGATAAGTTAGTGGAAAAGGAGAAAAAAAGAATGGAGGGGGAAAAGAAATGATACTTACTATGATTCTTGCTATGGTTATATTAAGTCATTACAGCAAGAAGAGGAGCTGGAGGGTCCCCGTATTGATAATACAACCAGAGAAAATAGGAGATTATATCCTTACTTGGTTAGTTAATGTTATACAATATAGCCCTTGTTCTGGAGACAAATTCACAAGAACAAAGCACAGTTGTCTTAGGAATAAAAGGACATTCTTATATGAATTTTCTAGTAAATTATGTAAAACATAAACTTGGTTGCTTAAGTATTTTCTTAACCTCTATTTTCTATTAATAAGGAATCAGGACAATAATGAAAACTGCATTCAATTTGAATGTAGCAGATATCTGACTAAGCAGATTGCTTAGAAGATTTAAAATATATATGCAGTAGCAGCAAATAGCTTATTGTACATAAAACCATAAAGAAATACAAGCTTCAATTGACAGACATATTGTAAGCAGACCATTAGGAGTTAACAGCTGTAGGCTAGGTCTAATTCAGTATTAGATTCACACATCTTAGCTTTTTCTTTTTCCAGAATCAATATCTGCAAATAATAAATGAGATCCCAAAGGGTTGAGTTAAGCTCCAACTGCCACAGAGTAACTCTGCAATTGGTCATTGACTCAATAATGCAGGTGAGCTTCACACTGTAGAACATCTTTAGCACACTATAATAGAAAATTAATAGCGTTCAAATCAGCAGCAGGGTTACCCTAAGGATTACATAATAGCTTGGGTTAGAACAATCATCTAGCTCCAAGAAGTGTAAAATGTCATAAAACTAGAAAGATATAGAATAGCTCCTACATTAGGAATAATTTGTGTAGTGTACACCGACTTTTTTAAAACGCATTTGTTTTTTAAAACAAAGATCCACATTATAAAAGTGTAGAGCTGAAAATATTGCCAGCAAACTGCATTGCAGTGGTGTCCATGGGAAATATGAAAATCATATATCACTGTACTGTTAATAATAATATAAAACTATAGAATTCAGTTTACTATTTTATTCATGGATTTGTGTCAGCTCCTGTAATACTATAATAAAAAGTGTAAAAATAGCATGTCCGCAAATGCATATGTAAGGTACTAACAGAATAATAATAATAATAATAATAATAACAACAACAATAAATGCTTTACCAGATTACAGATAAAATAGCAAGTATTTCTTACAGACTGTATAGATTCTTGATTCTTTTATGTTTTACTATGGTACTTTGGAACATGCTATATCGAGGGATTATATATATTCAGTAACCAACTTAAGTGCATGAAAAATTATGTGAAGCTTATTTACAACAGAATAGTATGGTAGTAATCTAGCAGCATTAGGGACTAATAAGCACCTGGAGACAAAAACAGCATTCTCAGAAACCTAAAGCAACATCAGAAAACTTCTGCACTGCACAGCACAAATACCTATCTCCCTGCAAGAAACAATATGCTGCATAACATGTAATATAATATCAATTATCTATTTAACCACTTTTCAGTAGCAGGGACCACTTTGCACAGTTAAGGGCCCAGAGAAAAAACTGAAATAGGTTTGATTTCTTAATCTGTGTGGCACCTGAGGACAAGTAGACACTACAGGCAGTATTCCTAAGCATTAAAAACTAAGGTTCTGCCATTGATATAAATTTAAATGGAAAATGCTTTCCACAATACTTTGAAAAAAATAAGCATAAAACCCTTAGACTCCCTAAAGTGACCGGATTAATTTAGTTAATTTACTAAATAAAATACTGACTTCAGCTTTTCTCATGCCAGTGCTGAACTGCAAAATATAGTCACTGCATGATACTGACTGTCCCATTTCCAGCTAGAAATTGTATATTTTCATTTCACCTCAAACTTTCTGCATAGGTCCCTGCTGCTCCAAATCTAAATAGAACTTGACACACATATCACGGTCATTATAAGATCGAGTTCAGACTTACCCATGGGCTGCCACCATCCCATACATCGCCATAGAAAAAAGCAGCTTGTGGCATTCCCCGCAGGCTACTTGTCTTACTTTTCAGAGGAGTAATGTCCTCACCCAGCTTGGCACCAGCTGTAGGAATAAAAGATTGGAGTGGAGAATAAAATCCTCTGCTGCTCCGGTGCCTTCCCCGTGGCTCTCTTTCATAGTGACTTGTGCCATACACAAAATGGCACCTCTCTTTAAATGCAGAGAGGTCCAGGCTTTATATACCAGGCACGAGAATGTGAGTGTACCACAAAACACTAGTTCCTTATCATGCGCTTGTTAGCTTGTCCAATCTATGGCAATCACTTTGGTCCCAGGGGTTGAAAGACACAAGATGCAGGGAAAAAGAAAAGCGAAAGCTGAAGAAAGATCAATACTGCACTGTGAAACAAGAAATGTAGGCTATTTACTTTTCATTGATCTGATGATGCAGGAGAAACACCTCAGACTGGCATTAAATTGAGGGAATACATCTTCTGTGTTTTTTCACCTCAAGGTCAAGAAAGCGTCAAAAAGAAATTAGAACAAACAGAAACTAATCATAGGAGTAAAATAAAACTATTAAACCACATTACAAATCCACATGGAAACATAACTAAATATCAGACTGAATAAGGTTGACAATAAAACAAACACTGCCAGCTCTTATCGGTTTCAACTTGCACCTGGACTGAATGCAAGAAAAGTGACTGTTTGAGGCAGGTTAAAACAAATCAAAGTATAATGTTAGTGCAGAGGCCTCTTCAAAAAACTGAAAATCTTCCCTTATAGAATTAGAAACATCTATATGACTCACATCAAAGACAGATGTATGTGTTCACTGGCACAAATTTCCTTAAACAAATAAAATTTTACCTTTTCTGGTGTTAAAAGGAAGGGAAGGGCATGCTTACCTTACCTTAAAAGATATATAGAGTACATATGTTTGTATAGAAGTGTTAATCATCGTGATATGACTTTGAAGGCTTGTAGGTGAAAAAAAAATAGACATTGCAACTAGATAGTTCAACAGGCAATCACTAATGTAGTTAGAACACTACAGGCCATCAAATGTTGTTTTAAAAGACCAAAGCAAAAAGACTGAATGTCTGGAATTGAAATTTGTTAACAATTTGTTAACTGTCTTTCAAAGTTTATTTAGATGTTTGGTTAAAATTTTCCCCAAATGAAATCCTTATCAGTGCTCCTTAATCTGGCAAAATGGACACCACCTCAAAAAACCATAAAAGTGACTTCACTTTCATAGGCAAATATGAGCGCTATATTAAGTCATGGAGGTGAGAAATAAGTATTCTAAAGGATCACCTCCTTCCTAACTGGGAGAAATGCAGAGGAAATTCTCATGTGAGAGGGTAAACAGTTTAGGGTTGTCCAAAACCAGGAAGGAGACAATGATGTGGTCTCACATAAAAAATACTGAAAAAATAAAGGTAAGGAGTCAGAGAAAACAAAGACATTGTCTTCTAACTTCATTGCTTATTCATATAGAGAATTAAGGAATCCTTAATTGACATTAAGGATTTAGTTTATTGAAAAAAATACTTATTCATTCTTAGTGGTTCATTGGTGTATTCAGTTTAAATACAAAGCCTTTTAATGCTAAAGTACACCACCAGACTCCTATGATGGAAAAAATAAACTTAATTTGTTTAGGTGTGGCATTCAGAGCTAGAGTCAAATTGATAGCATAGGGTTAAAAAGTT
>VZTF01007209.1:0-28050 GCA_013397755.1 Cnemophilus loriae
CGTGACCCTGCGCGGCCGCCGTCCCGCCCTCAGCCCACGCTGTCACCCCAGCGCCGCACCACCCCTCAACGCCGCCTTCCCATTGGCCGCCCGCGAGTCCCGCCCTCCCGAACCGCTCGGCTATTGGCTGGGGGGCGGAGGCGGGGCAGGGCGCGGCCCCCCCTGGGGGGCGGGGCCGTGGGTCGGCGCGGGCCGTGAGGCGGCGGCGATGTGGGCGCGGGACGTGGCGGTGTCGGCGCCGGGGAAGGTGATCCTGCACGGCGAGCACGCGGTGGTGCTGGGCAAGGTGAGGGCACGCCGGGCAAAGTTAGGGGTGCCCAGCTTGGTAAAGGCTCTCCGGCCCCGCTGACCCCCGTTCTCCGCCCGCAGGTGGCCCTGGCCGTGGCGCTGGACCTGCGGACGTTTCTCCGCCTGCGGCCCGGTGCTGAGGGCCGGCTGAGCGTCTCCCTGCCCGGCGTCGGCGTCCGGAGGAGCTGGGACACCCCCTGTCTCCGGGCCCTGCGGGGGCGGATCGCAGGCAAGGGCCGGGGGGAGGAGCCGCTGCCCCGGCGGCGTGAGGGGCTCTCGGCACCGCTCGGTGCCTGCTGCACCCGGGTGACCGTGCTGGGACCCCCCCCATGAGGTGACCTTGCAGAACCCCCGTGGGGTGACTCTGCAGGGACCCCCGTGGGGTTGTTTGTGCCCCTGCAGTGTCTCAGGGCCTCGCTGTCTCTGACCCCGCTCGGTGTGTGCGCTTCACTGACCTGTCCCTGCACCTCTCCGTTACTCACGTCCCCCTTGTGCCCCTTGTGACCGCGCTGATGCTCAGGTGTCCGTGTGTGGCCCTGTCCCCTCCTGTTTTGGGTTCCAAGGACCTGTTCCTGCGCTGTTGTGGCTCGGGCAATGCTGTGACACAGGCAGGAGCCAGCCTGGGTCCACATCCCAGTGCGTTACTGGTGGGGGCCAAACAGGAGCCTCTCTGAAGCTGCTCAGAGCTGGGGGCTCCTGGGGAGGTCAGGGATACAGGGCCTGTTTTCCTGCCTGTGTGTCCCACGCCTGCCCTCACTGGAAATTCTGCAGCACCTTGGACTGGCTGGAGCCCCAGGATATCCCAGTTCCAAAATCCACATTCTTTGATGAAGAGTTCGTGGCTTGCCAAGTTTTCCATCCTGATTTTGTATGGATGCACTGGGAGGTGTAGGCAGGGAAACAGTTGGAGGTGTGGAGTGTGGAAATACTGGGATTTCAGAGTGGCTGCTAGAGATTTTCCTTTTATATTATCACAGATCCTCAGGTAGATCCTGAAATTGGCTCCAGCTGTTTCCGCCTGCTGTAACAGAAGGTTTTGTTGTAAATACTGCTCTCAGTGTAACAATTGCCTGGTTTCTAAGTGTTTAAACTCTCCCCTGCTTGCTTCCATAGCTGACTTTGATGAGTCCAAGTCCCCCAGCGTAGAACAGCTGGATGCACTGAGGGAGTTTGCTGGAATAGCTGCTGGAGCCTCAGCTCCAGACAGCCTTGCTACTCTTGCCTTCCTGTACATGTGCCTGGCTATTTCTGCTAAGTATGGGTAAGGCTCTGCTCCTGCCCCAAAATTTTGGTGGTTGGGTGGGTGCCCCAGGCAGGTGAGCTGGGAGTCTCTGCTCTCATTTCGTTTTGAGGGCTGAAACCAGAGCAGTTCAAGCCAAAGTCACAATACAGACACCCCTCCCTCCAGCAGGCAGCTCCTGTCATCCTGGCTTAGGCTGGAAAAACAGAAGTAGACAGCGAATTTGTTGTCTGAACTAAGTCTGATCTCTTTATGGGCTGAATCTCCCTAAAACTCTGAGAACTTGGGGCTGTTCCAGTTCCTAACCTTGCCCAGCACCGTTGATGATCTCGATGTGACTGGATGGGTGCTCAGGGCAGTGTCAGAAACCAAAGCAGAGCCCAACTTCCATATTCTCATCCAAGAAATCCAAGGGTGAAGAACTGGGATGTGCAGCTGGGCCGTGGTTTCCCTGCAGTCTCAGGGTGGCACTGGGACTGTCACTCGCCGGCACTGAAAAGCTCCTGGGTTTGATTTTGGGGTCTGTAACACAACCCAGGTGTGTTCAGTGGAGCAGAGGGACACGGAAAATGTCCATGTTCCATCTTCCCCACTAGCCTGTTGCTCCAGTGGGACGTGACTGTGCAATTACAGAATTGGGATGTTTGCACTTTATTCAGAAATATGTTTAAAATCCTGTTTACAACAGTCTCTGAAGGGGCTCTTCATGGCGCTGCTCAGGTATTTAGTTACCAAGTGCCCCTGCTAGCAGCCTGACGAGCTGTGCCAATCATGGATCCAGCTCAGGAAGGCTTTATTCCAGTACAATGGCTTGGCCAGGCCTCTCTGTTTGGGAATGAGCCTCCTGAAGCCCCTGTGTGTCAGATGTGTGTGCTGATGTTGCCAGTTCTCAACCAGCTTTCCCTGTGATCAGTCCTAATCAGCCTCCTTTGCCTTTTTAATGTTGTCTGGAGGTGGAATTTGGGGTGGTCGTGTCAGTCCCTGTGTGTCTGTGTTCCAGGGATGTTCCCAGCGTGGATATCCTGGTGTGGTCGGAGCTGCCCACGGGAGCAGGGCTGGGATCCAGTGCTGCCTATGCCGTGTGCCTGGCTGCAGCCCTGCTCATGGTGTGTGGGGCCATCTCCTGCCCGCTGCAGGAGGGAGAATCCACAGCCAGGTAAGGAATTCCAGCCTGGGACGCACAGATCTGCTCCCTGTGCCCCACCTTTCCTTTTACCTGCATGAATTCTGGCACTGCCACCTCTCCTGGTCTCTCTTGGCTGTGACCACGAGTGACACCCTGAGCCCATCTCCTGTCCCTGCGCAGTGTTCCCAGCCCTGTCCCAGACTTTGTAAAACTCCTCATGTTTCCCTTGTCTGGTGTCAGATAAACATACCTAAAAAGGGGGGAAAATAGCTTTATTGTTTTCAATCGAATAAAACACACTGAAATTTTTCAACCTCAGTGTCCTCTGTCTCTGAGCATCTTCCAGGTTTTTCTTTGAGTCCTCGAGGATCCTTTCTGTTTTTTTTTTGCATTTCCCATGAATTTTTTTCTGCATGTACTACATCTCCTCCTGATCTCCTGCCTGTCTTTCCCTTTTATCAGTACCTGGTGAAAGAGAGTTTCTTTCCTTCTGCCCTTGGAGTTCACCTTTGGAAGCCTGGAGTGCTGTGCCCTGTGTGAGAGGAGGCTCTGTTTGAAGCTGTTAGAAATCAAGTCTGGAGGGGCAGAACCTCTGTTGTGTGGGATTTTGTGTGGGACTGAGAGTGAGACAGCAAGGGGGGTGGCTCTGTGTTCTGCCTCTGAACCAGAATTTGCAGCCTGACCCAGAAACAGGTTTTTGCTGGGAGCACTTCATCCCCTGTGTGAGCAAATCTCCCAAATTGGGAAATGAAAGAGCAGCTCCAAGTGGAGCAGCGAGGATGTCTTCATTCCCTGCTTGCCCTCCGTGGCTTCAGCATGGATCCAGCATAATTCCTGCCTTCCAGCTGCTGTACAGAGAGCTGGGGGTGTCAGACTGCAGAAGGGTTTTGCTTCCTATGGCTAGAAAAGAACAGCAGGATAAAAAAGGCTCCCATGTCGGGAGGAATCGCAGCCTCTCAAAGAGGATTAGAAACAAGTGGTTTACAGCACTTCTGTTCCTGAGGCTGCTGGTGTGAGCTGTTTGCTGAGTGCTCCCAGATTAAATCCTGGCAGGTGGAATGCAAGGTGTGTGGACATGGATAAAGGCATTCAGCTGAGGCCCAGGGAAGCGGGAGTGAAGGGAAAAGGTTTCCGGATAGCAGGTGGCTCTTGGAATTTCTGCCTTGCCCTGCAAGATGCTGTGAGGCTTTTCCAAAATGTGGATTTGTGTCTCTGCTCCAGCATGGAATACCTGTTGAATGGACTTGTGGTGTGCAGGGGGGGTCAGAAGTGTGTTTTTGTGCTCAGACTGAAAGCAGGGTTAGATGGGATACTGGGAATTCCTCCCTGGGATGGGGGGTGAGGCCCTGGCACAGGGTGCCCAGAGAAGCTGTGGCTGCCCCATCCCTGGAAGTGCCCAAGGCCAGGCTGGACAGGGCTTGGAGCAACCTGGCATAGTGGAAACTGTCCCTGTCCAACCTGTGCCGGGGCCTCACCACCCTCACAGGGAAGAATTTTTTCCTAGTATCCAATCTAAACTTGGCAATCTCTGTCAACTTTAAGCCATTCCCCCTTGTCCTGACATTCCAGGCCCTTGTAAATTGTCTCTCTCCATCTGTCTTGTAGCTCCTTCAGGCACTGAAATTAGGTGACCCCAAAGCTTCTCCTCTCCAGGCTGAACAATCCCAACTCTCCCAGCCTTTCCAGTGAGTGGTAACACACCGTGTTTGGTGAGGTGGGGATGAGTCTGGACTTGAATTCCATTCAGTCTGATCTTCACCAGGCCAGGGCTGGGATCTTCCCCCTGAATCTGCTCCCTCCCTATCCATTGGAGTGGTTTGTGTTGGAGTCATTTCCTTGCCTTCCAGGTGGACAGAAGAAGAGCTGACACTGATTAACAGCTGGGCCTTCCAAGGGGAGCGGGTGATCCATGGCAATCCGTCGGGTGTGGATAATGCCGTTGGCACCTGGGGTAGGTGTGTTCGCTGCTTCCCAGGCAGAAACTCCCAAATTCAGGTCCCTGTTTTGGCCTGAGCACAGGAAATCCTTCCCCGTCTCAGTTTGCCCCATCTGTGAGCTGGGCCTGGAGCCAGCTGGAATGTTGGGAACTGGCTGCAGGAGCACCAGAGCTCTGTCCCCCCCAGGCAGGTGCCACGGGGCAGAGACCTCGCTGCAAATAACTGATATTTAAACATTCTGCGGTGAACAAAGAATCCTAATCCTGTCCCAGGGATAATGCAGGGGAAAATGCAGTTGGACAGCTGTCATTTAGTTTCAATTAGCAGAGACTTCCCAGTGTTTTGAAAGTGTCCTTGGAGACTGTTAATAATCTTTCTAATGAGACCTAATCGCAGTGCCTCTGTGAGGGTAGGAGCCAAGTGAGACATTCCTTCTGGACAATGAAATTCCATGCTGCAGGATGGCTGCTGACACCAGTGCACACGTTCAGTCCATGGAATTCCACGTGCTTGGCTCTGCCGTGGGGAATCGCTGCTGGACTCTGTTTTCTCAGGAAAGATTTCCTGCTGGTCAAACTCTGCATTTTCAAAAATTGTTTGATGTGATCCTGGAGGAGAGGAGAGCAAAGGGAAAGGCCTTGGGTTAAGCATGTCCAGCCAGACCCTCTCATTAAGGCAGCAGGGTGAGGCAGGGCCGTGCTGCTGGAGAACATGGTTCATTTAGCTGGTGTTCCTTGCAATTACTGTCACAGGCTCTGGGTGAGGTTCTGAAGATGAAAGACCTTCTGTGTTATCTCTCAGCTCGCTCTGTACTGAGACAATACATGTATTTTACTTTAGGTGGAGCCCTGAGATACCAAGCAGGAAAAATCACACCATTAAAGAGGTAATATTGGAGTTTAAAAATAACCCTCACACACGGTGGGTGGAACGTGTCAGAGAGGCTCTGGGTGGGTGTTGGAGGGTATGAGGATGATGGGAGATGGCTGGAGCATGGGAAGGGCTCTGCAGCCCCATTTTGGGTGTGGGCAGCCTCAGTTGTTGGAGTGGATGGGGACAGTGAAACCTTTGGTCATTATCTGACATTAGATGAACATAGCACAAAGGATCAATATTAATTTCATGGCATTATGGGCAGCAGGAATGGATCTGCTCCTGGCAGCAAATGACATTGTGGGGAGGGGGAACTTTGTGCTTACCTGGTGGTGGGAAAACCCATTGGCAGAGAGAAATCCGGGTCCTGTGTGTTCCCTCTGCCTCCTGCCAGAGAAGTATAATCTGACTCCATTAAAATCTTTCACAGTGCATGAAATTGCTCTATTAGCAGTTAATGGCCACTGCTGGCTACCCTTGTAGAGAGTATTTCAAAGGAAAAGATTTGCTTGAAAAACATGGATTTCAGTAAATACATTACAGTCCTATTTATAGCTCTAGTACAGTTGTTCCTTGTATCCAGGAGGAACAAGCCTGAACCCAGCCAGCACTGAAGCACCTGCTTAAGTTTTGTGAAATGAATGAGACTCCTTATCTTGGGTTCTTGCTCAAAGAGGCCTTTTGAGGCAGAATAAGCTGTAGCCTTGGGGACTGTGAAGGAAAAAGGCCAGGAGATGTTCCCTGCCCGTGGCAGGGGGTTGGAATGAGATGAGCTTTAAGGTCCCTTCCAATCCAGAGCGCTCTGGGATTCTCTGTCTCCTGTTGCTTCCAGGGTGCCCACTCTGAGGATCTTGCTGACCAACACAAAAGTCCCTCGGAGCACCAAGGTCCTGGTGGCTGGTGTCAAGGAGAAGATCCTGAAGGTACAGATGGTTGTGGGATGGAGATGTGGGGGATAACCTTTGGGAGATAAACCTCACGTGGGACTGCAGATCCCACAGGGATCTTCTGGGAGATCTCTCCTGTAGCCACTGTATTCCTGTCTCCCAGCTGCTTGGGAGTGGGATTTCAGCTCATCTCCTCCCTTCCTCCAGTTTAACAGGAGTTAAACTCACCAATTTGCAACCATGAAAAGAGCAGTTCCTTCCTCTGGCCTGTTTGCTTCTCTTCCTCCCTTTTCTGCAGTCAGGAGCAGGTTACCATTGCCCTCTGCTCTGGGAATGAGTGAGGAACTGCCCAGCTTGAAGAGACTGGGACCAGTTTCCTCCCAGTGGTACTGGAAGAGCAGCGAGCAGGCACCTCACATCCCTCCCTCCCCCTTTCCAGTTCCCTGCCATAATGAACCCGGTGCTGGACTCCATTGATGCCATTTCTCAGGAGTGCCAAAGTGTTCTGGAAGCAATGCCTGCAAATCCATCACCGGAGCATTACCCTGTGCTGGAGGTAAGGGGCTTGCTCGCCAGTATTTTTAGCCACTGTTACTGTTGAACATCAAAATGTCATTTAAAGAACATTAGGTCTGAAAAAAAAAATGTGATAGCAGGAAATGTTCAGTTCCGAGCGAAACTGTGGTCTGGGTGTGCTGCTTTTAATGCCCTTCCTGGAGCCAGGGGCCAGAAGCTGCTGCTGGTGCCTCTCCCCAGCTGTGTGCAGGGAGGGAGGGAGCAGGCCTGGGGCTCTGAGGACTTGTGGTTCTGGAGGGTTTGTTCCCCTTTGCTGAGAAATGTGGAGTGATCTCGGTGCCACGGCTCTGGCAGTTGCTGCCTGTGAAGCAACTGCTCTGTCACTGCCAGGGCTGGAGTGAGGAGAGCCCAGAGCCACTGGTTTGTGATGGACTGACTGGTTCCCAGCCAGCTCCTGGTGCTCCACGCTCATCTTGGCTCCAGAGAGCCACAGACAGACAGAGCTGTGCCCAGAGCTGACCTGACATTGATGCACGAGGTGCACACAAAGATCTGTTTGTCTTGGCTTTGCTCAAAGAGCAGAGGCTGGGGAGGGGGGAGGAACAGGCTTCCGAGTGGAAGAAGTGCTGAGAGTGCTGTAATGCTGCTCCACAGCACCGTGGGGGAGGGACGTGTGGCCGTGTCCCAGCTGAGGCAAACCTGGCCTGGCCCTGGGAGCCAACTTGGACACTCAGGAACCATTTGGTACCAGTCCTTGTTGGCATCTGGATGCCTCCCCTTGGCTCTCAGGAGCACCTCTACTTGTCCTTGCTCTTGCTCCGGGTTGTTCCTGTGGGATTCGTAGCAGAGTCCTGCTCCCTCTGCACCAGGGGGATGGTGGGATTCTGGACCCACCAGGGTGGGCTGAGCTGCCATCAGCTGAGAGAGGTCTGCAGTCTGTTCACAGCACAACTTCACACAACTCCTTATCTTAATTCCACATCCTCAGGCTGTCAGAAGTGTCGGGGGACAGGGAAGAGGGGGCATAATTTGAGTTGTGCTTTGAGATCCTCACATGGAAAATGCCAAAGCATCCTTGTGTCCCACACCCGGGAAGCAGCACTGCAGTGAGCAGGTTCCTGTCTTGAATCCTGTTGTTTTGTCTTGTGCTTGAAGAGCCCACAGAGGCCCAGCTGATTAGATGCAGCACATAGATATATAAATATATCTTTTGGGCTGTTTCTGAGATGTGCAGCTCTGGCCAGCGCTGTATTTGAACCATGGAATTAGTCTAGTGTGTCATAAGCTGTCATTGGACTCCTGGCAGATTTTGGATCAGGAGATGACAGGTGTCTTGGATCATCACAGGCAGTGCTGTGCCCTCACTCAGGCATATAAAGAGGCCTCTGGATGGACGTGTGTCCTGCCCAGCCTGGAATGGGTGGTGGCTGAGCTCTGCCTGCCGCCGGCTCCTTCCTCTTCCCACAGTTCCTTAAACACCAGACAGAAATGCTCTGGAGGGGGGAGAGGGATTCTTTCTGCAGTGTCCCCTCCTGTGTGGTGTTGGCAGGATTCCCGGGTGGAGCTGAGGGAGGGGGATGTGGCTGAGACCTGCCCAGCTGCTCCCTGTGCACAGATCCCTCCCGGCTCACCGGGAGCTGTGGACAGGGAAGAGCTCAGTGCTGCTTGCTGGGGGAGGGAGCACAGGGTGCTGTTAGGGAGCCTCTGTGGGACTGATCCTGTCCTGGCTGGTTCCTGGCTTGTGACACCCTCTGGGAAGAGCCACCATATGCTTAGGAAGTGATGGAGTTGGGCTGTCAGACCAGTGTTGCTGAGAACAACCTTCCTCCACGGACGGTGCTGATGGGCTGGGAGGGCCCTGTGGTGCTCAGGGAGCTGGTGTCTGCTCCTGGCTCTGCTCCAGACTTGCTCCAAGCACAGGCCAAGCCCTTCTCTCTGCTCCCGAATTCCTCACCTGTCCTGCTGGGAGGGGAGAAGCTGTAACTTCCACTTCTGTGTGGTGTTGTGCATCCCTTGGGCCCTTTGGACCGTGCTGCTGGGGCAGCTTTCTCTGGGAGTAGCGGGGCTGGCTGCCTGGGGAGCGTGGCTGGGATGCTCCCACAGCTCTGCCAGGAGGATGGGCTCGCTCAGAGAGGGGCCTGTGCTGCTCCTGGAGGGAAGGACCCTCTCGACCCCACTTGAGCTGGGTGCCAGATTCCCGGCGTGGTGCTGCCCAGAGGCTCCTTGGCTCCCAGCCCGGGCCCTGCCCGTGAGGAGGCAGAAGTGCTGCACAGAGCAAACAAGGGGAGGTCCCTCCATGTCACCTCTCCAGCGGTGCCTCAGCGGTGTCAGAAGCCCCTGGATTTGGCTTTGCTGGATGGATTGCAGAGCAGGGCAGGGTGACAGCCAGGAATGAGAGCTGCTGGCTCGATGCCCTTCCCACGGCCGGCGAGGGGCCTTGCACAGCCTCCTGCTCAGCACTCGAGTGACAGGGCAAGAGGAGAAGCAGTCGGGAGGCATCGGAGAGCTCTGGAATAAATTCCTGCTGGCAGCTTGCAGTGATCAGGATTTTCTTGGGAGGTGCAGGAGCTGTTGTACCCCTGTCACTCTGCAAGTCGTGAGGGGGACAGGGGCACATGAGCAGCCCAGAGCTCAGACTCCGGCCTGACCTTGCTCCTGGTGCTGGTGGCCGAATTTCTGCGGAAATGAGGTGGTTGTGAAGGGGTGGTTTGGAAGGCAGGGCTGCCACTGCTGTAAAGAGCCTCTATCTCGATGTGTGCTCATCTCCTCTCTTTGGTTGCTTTTAGGAATTCTTTGACATAAACCAACACCACTTAAACGTGCTCGGAGTGGGCCACCCCTCCCTGGACAGGCTGTGCCAGGTGACAGCGTCCCACAGCCTGCACAGCAAACTGACCGGGGCTGGCGGGGGTGGCTGTGGCATCACCCTGCTGCCACCAGGTCAGTACAGCCCCTTGGGCATCCTCCTCTTCCTCACAGCTCTGGGGGTGTTGGGTTTGGGAGCAGAGGAATCGCTGCCAGCCCTGGTCTGGCTCTGGAGGGATAGGTGGGATGTGTCCCAGCACTGCCTGGCACTGTGGGTTGCAGTGTGTCATCCAGGGCCGATTCAGAGTGTTCATTTATGTGTGTCAGCCCCTGAGGGCGCTGGCCCCGTGCCAGGGGCTGTGTTTGGAGGAGCTGTGGCCCTTTCCCTCTCCCTGCAGTGGCCGAGCTGACTCGCTGGCTGCTCTTGCCTTGCTCTTGGCAGACACCTCCCCGCTGGCCGTGGAAGCAGCCAAGCAAGACTTGTGTGCCTGTGGATTTGAATGCTGGGAGACCAAGATCGGGGCCCCCGGGGTGACCCTGCACTCCTGCTCCTCTCTGAGTGCCCAAGTGCTGCACGCGCTCGCCCAGAGCTGAGCTGCTGCCTCTGGCAGGACTGAGCTCTTGGCACCACGTCCTCGGAGCTTTGTGTGCCCAGATGCCTGGAAACTTCTTTCCCCTCTCCTGTGTGGATGAGGGCCTCCAGACGTGGGTATGGAGCCAGTTTGGGTCCTGGTGTCACTGGGATTTGGGGCTGCGATGGGAGCACCCGCCCAGTGGTGTTTGACCAAAGCTCTCTAAATCCTGGTTTGAATTTCCTTCCTCAACTGCTGTGCTAATCCCAAGGGGCAGGAGGAGAGGGGCTTGGCTGGATTCCAGGGTGGATAATGACACTTTGCTGCTTCAGATGCATGTGGTGTCTCTTCCCTCATCCCTGGTGTCCCGTGGGGGCTGGCAAGGTGGATGTGCACGGTGCTTTGACATTTTTGGGTGAAGAGCATCTTTGGCAGCTCAGGGCTTGATGCTCAGGTCTCTGTTTCTTCTGGACTACATTCCCAGTGAAGAGGAAACCTTTAATACAGCTCTTCCCTGCTACTAATTAAGTGTTGGGTAATTAAAATGCAAGATAAAGCACAATTGTAGTGAAATTACTGGTTTTCACTCTTTTCCATAATCTCTGCCTGGGCTGATAAGCAGAGTCTTGCAGTCAGGCTCTGGTTTTTATTCATGTGCTCAAGGTCTGGCTCAAACAGCACCTGCAAAGGAGGGCAGCTCCAGGCCAAGGACAGGCTTAAAATTCCTCTTTGTAAAAGCTGTTCTCTCACACTTCAGTCTTGAACCAGCACGTCCTTGACCCTGCCTGGTGTTGGGTTTACTTTGGTGTAATTAAGTAGGGGAAAGAAACCCAAACCACGTCCTCAAAAGCTCACCATAAGTTGCAGTTGACAAACTCTAAAACCTAAATGCATTTAGACTTATTACACAAATGTAAATGCATTTTTTACTCCTGAAATTTTAATGAGCTGTGCCACAGAACGAAAGGGAAGTGGCTGAGGCCAGAATCTCTGGGAGTCATGAGCTGACTCTGAGGGACTGTGGTCTCTGCTGTACCTGCCAAAGGGGTTTTATCATCGCTCTGTTTGTCTGGGGTGGGTTTTTTAAGTGGGTTTCTAAGTGTAGCTGTGTTCGAGAATTGCTTCACTCAAAGCTGAGTAATGAATTGGCAGAGGTGGGGAACTTGCCTTCCCCTTCCAGCCCAGGGATAAAAAAAAAATCAAGTGTGAGAAGCTGAGATGTTCTAGCTCTAAGCTCCCAGCATCATGGTCACCAGCTTTAGTTCCCTGATCCCATGTAAAACTGTCTCTGGTTTTAATAAATCCATGGTTTTTTCATGTGCAAAGTGTTCTTTGATAATTATGCCGGATACAAAAGGAAAAAAGCACCTTACACTGCTTCAGGAAAGCAGGTCTCAGATGCTGCCTTTCTACATGTCTAATTACAATTCCAATTTGCATCTGAGAGCGGCTTTACACTAATCACAAGTCAGAAAGGCTGATAAATAATTTACCATTTTCTAATACAATGTAATCAATGTGAGGATCTGGGAGCGTGTTGACTTTAACCACTTACATGTGTCGACTTTGTGATGTTGGCACAAAGAGATGCCAGATCCAGCACAGGGAACATCCCTTCAAAACAGCACGTCTGTGGGGAGGGGGGCTGAGCCTGAGGGCTCTGAGGGCTGGGGGCCGGAACTGAGGGGAAATTCACAGAATCCCAGGATCCTTCAGGTTGGGAAAGCTCTCCAAGGTCACCAAGTCCAACCTTGCCCGATCCACACCTTGTCACCCAGCCCAGAGCACTGAGTGCCACGTCCAGACATTCCTTGGACACCTTCGGGGATGGGGATTCCAAACCTCCCTGGGCAGCCCCTTCCCATGCCTTGACCACCCTTTCCATGAGGAAATTCTTCCTGATGTCCAGCCTGAACCAGACACCTCTGCAGGTTTCCTCCAGCAGTGCTCATCCGGCTCTGCTCGGTGCCAAAGTGGCAGTGGTGACATTCCCGGGGCAGGGAGGGTGGTGGCAGTGTCGTGGCAGGAGGGTGACCCATAGTGGGGTCTGTAGGAGGGGTCCAAGGTGCCACAGGCACTGCTGGGATCTGCCTTCCCTGTGCCACAGGGACCAGATCTGCCGAAGTCAGCAGCTGGAGCCAGTCCCAGTCTGTTGGAAGTGAGCACAGATTTCACATCCATCTGTGAGCACGGGAGTGCCCATTCCCCCCTTTCCAACCTCCTCCTTCACCAGCTCCATCAAAGGCTTTGCAGGGGCGTCGCTACACCCAGCGGGATAACCCGAGGGATGGCTGGAATGCTTCTGACCCCACCTTCCCCACGGGAATCATCCCTTCACTTACACCAACTTGCAGCCTCCTGCTGTGACTTCCCGAGCCCTGGGACACTGGGAAACCGTCCCTGCCGCTCCTCATCCCGGGGCAGCAGGAACAGCTGCTCCCATGGGAGTGATGCCCCACGGGGACACGGAGCCGGGCAGAATGAGGCACAGCCCTGTCTCTCTTGTGCTTTGCTGCTTTGCGAGCAAAACTGAAGCCTGTGGAGCGTGTTCTCCCCACGGATCATCCCCTCCTCTCCCAGGCACCCCGCGGGACGGATGTGCAGCAGGGCAGCGATTGCTGCTGAAGGATTAGCCTGGTAATTTGGCTAATTTTTCTTGAGCTTCATTTTTCACATTACGAGCTCTGCAGAAAGACTAACGAGCCTGGCTTTGCCTCTAATAGCCAGCACGGGGACGGGGAGGGGAGCCTGTGCTCCAGCCTAAAGGAGGGATTGAGGAATTGCGGAGCGTGGGGGTCCGGTGAGAGCTGGGGGTCACCGGTGTTTATTGACAGCAGGAAGGAAAACACTTTGTATAAAAATACCTTTTAAAATCTTCCTTTTCTTTCGCAGCCAGTGCATTGCTGCCGGGGTGTCTCCCCCCATCCCTGGGGAATGTCCCAGTGCCTCAGAGGGCTCCTGCTCCCCCGGCACGTCCCCCTCCGAGCCGGGACCCCGGCGCTCCCCCCCGCCCGGCCCTGGCAGGCACAGATGGTATTATTGTTTGTTTGCACTCCGTGTCAGCAGTGCCTTCTTTCTGCTCCGCTGAGTAGATGCTGAGGAGGCAGTGACATTATTGGAGATCACGGAGAGAGCAGGAGCAGGGTCAGGGAGAGAGAGGAAATGTCAGCGCGCAGCCACGCGGGGCTGGGGGGCTGCTCACACCCCAGGGGCTCCCACTCCTCCCGAGGTCCCTCCTGGCGACAGGGGGTGGCACTGGGACCTCCTGCACGGCCTGCAGGGTCAGCGCCGTGTCCTCGGACACAGCTGGAGGGTTTGGGGTGTATGGGGGTCCACCGGAGCGAGTCGGGACCCCCCCAGAGCCATTTCAAGGGCGATTTGTGCATCTGGCACCTCCTGCTGCTGAAGGGCTCCCTTGTCTCCTCTGCCTCCCATCCCCAGGGATTTCGGGGCTCCCCCATTCCCAGGGCTCGTGGGGAGCCCGTCCCCCTCTGTCCCCCCCATCCCTCTCCCCTCCCAGCACGCTGAAGGTTTTGAAAGTTAAGTATTACCGTCTGCTTTGTTGTTGCCTAACTACGACAGACAAATTGAGAACTAGTTGTCAAAATGTCAGTGCACAACAAATCAACATTCAAAATGAGTCTCAGCGCTATGTGGTGTATAATTAAAAAAAAATCCTTTTTAGAAATTTCAGCAAGCGTTGGCTCTGCTTTATATTTGTCTGTGTGATTAATAAAGGCAGCTAATTTTCAGACTTTAAAAACAGCTAGAAAATAGCTCCTAATTACATATTAGGTTCCAAGCGGCCCCAGCTGAGCAAGGCTGGTATTGGTGGGCCAGAGAATTTGGCAGGGGCTTAATTACATTCTGAGCATCATCTAATTTTAGTTAAATGTAATGTAATCAGCAGCAGATGTCTGAAATAAAATATGAATTATGAATATGATGAAATTTCATTCTTGAATAAAAAAGTAATTTGCTATTTAGTTCATTAAAGTCGCAGAGGTTTATTAGGGAGCAGGTACACGGTGTGGCTGGGTTCTATTAAAATGATATTTCAGAGGGAGTAGGAAATTGCATTAAAGGTGCTAAAATATTCCGCCAGGATGCTGTGCCGGGTGGGAATGAACGTTTACAAAAATAACAGAGCCCCTGGGCCGGCGCCAGCCCTCGGCTCCAGAGCTTCTGTTTACGCAAGGTGACGTCCCACGTCCTGGGGGGACCTGGGATGGGCCCTGCACCCGCTCCGGGTGTCCCGAGGGCAGCTGGGCTCTCCTCACTGGTGGGCTCAAGTGTTTCCGCTGTTATTTCACAGAATCCCAGGATCATTCAGGTTGGGAAAGACCTCCAAGAGCATCGAGTCCAACCTGTGCCAAATCCCCACTTTCCCACCCAGCCCAGAGCACTGAGTGCCACATGCAGGTGTTCCTTGGACACCTCCAGGGATGGGGACTCCAAACCTCCCTGGGCAGCCCCTTCCAATGCCTGACCACCCTTTCCATGAGGAAATTCCTCCTGATGTCCAACCTGACCCTCCCCTGGCACAGCTTGAGGCCATGGAGACAAGACACCCCGGCTCATGTTGAGCTGTGCTCTCTGTGCCTTATTCCAGCTTGGCCAGGAAAATGAAGCCTCAATTCTCCCGTCAGCCCCGGGACCAGGGTGGATCCTCCCAGGACACCGTCTCCTGGACACTCTCCCCGCAGCATTCTCTGCAGTTTCAGCTCAGAAGTTGAAATTGCTTTTCTCTATCCCTCAGTGGCCCGGGCTGACAGATAAACATCTCCTGGCGCGGGGGAAGGATGGCGTGTTCATTATTTCCTTGTATTACAGATCCTGTCATTTTAATCCCTCCTGGATGCCGGGCACCAGCTTCGAGCCCTGCCTGCTTCCAGGGTGCTCTCCAAGAAAACCTCTTGGCCGATTCATCCTGCGTGGCAGGAAATCCCAGGGCACATCGCGGCAGCTCCGGTGATGCTCCGGCACGATCCTGGTGCCGGCGCCGTGGCACAGCCAGGCTGCCACACTCGCCGGCATGGGTTCACCGTCCTCCCTCTTCTATTCATCAAGGGCATGACAGCTAAAATTCATTTGAAGATGAAGAAAGTGCCGGCTAATCCTTTCTGGGAGACAGTGATAGACTGGCGGCTCGGGAAGAATTGCACAGCAGTAATGAAATTAGGCTAAAACTGCTGGCGGATAGCAGATAATTGCCCTTGTCTGTCACGAGGAATAACGTCTCCCAAATCCAACACAATGATTGTTAAAGTTGCAGGAATTTATTTTATTTATTTTATAGGCTCAGAGTTGGCTTTCCAAAGGTCTTTCCCAGGAAAATAAAGGAGCGGGAGCTGTGCGCTCGCCTCCCGCCTTCCCCGGGCGCTTCCGCTGCCACGGCAGCTCGTTAGCCCTGACGAAGCAGCATCACCACGATGACAAGGACACCCCGCTGGGGCCACTCCCGGGGAGCGGGAGCTGAACCAGCCGGCACAACGAGCTGCTTGGAGGAGCTGCTGGAAGCACTGGTCCATCCCCAGCTCCCGCTGACCTTCTGGTGCTTTCCAGGAGGAATCCATCCGCCAGCACCGGCTGCCTGCCTGGTGCTGGGGCAGGTCCTGGTGCCACGGTGGCCACACAAGCCCCGGCCCCTTGTCCGGGCTGACCAGCAGCCATTTGTTTTGTAATTGATGGGGCGGTGGCGGCCCGGCGCGGGTGAGTGACTGCGCCGGCCGGCGACGGCGATGTTTTATCCGCCGGGGCTGGCACGGGTAATTTACTGCGCCCGGCAATAACATATTTCACTTCCCGTCTCCCAGATGAAGATTACTTGTGTTTGAAAGTGCCTGAACACACACTCAATTCTGCTTAAACGCTCGCAGCCAGCCGAGCGCGGCTTGGCCCCGCGCCGGGGTGGCACAGGGATGAGGATGGGGACAAGGATGGGGACAGGCTGGAGCACAGCCCGTGCTCCCTCTGGAGCTGCTCGCAGCGCTGGGGAAAACGCCCCGCAGCACCTGGCGCAGCGGCTGGAAATATTCCATCCGCCTTCCCTGACATTTCGTCTGGCCGGGCGAAGAGCTCCGTGGCATTTCCGAGAGGGGCTGGGGAAAGGTCAGGGGGTGGAAAAGGTTGGCAGGGTCGGCGCTCCCGCCTCATTCCGAGGCTGCTCCTGATCCCCCGGACAACTGCGGCATAGGCACTGCATGGGCTGGATATCCCTTGCAGTGCTGGGATATCCCTTGCAGGACTGGGAATGCCATGTGCTGTCCTGGGATGCCTGAGCCTCCTGAGACATGAGTCGGCACCGGCAAGGGGGGCTCATGTGTGCACCCCCAGAAACTCCCTGTGAGAGGCAGGAGCTGGGGCTGCATGGGTGAGGGGCTCAGAGCGATGGGGACGTGGCGGGGCCGTGCTACCAGGGCTGGATCCCATCCAGCTCCTTCCCTTGCCAACAACTCTGGGTGGGCTCTGGGCAGAGCCGAGCTGGGGGTGCGGAAGCCCAGGGCTGACCCTGCTGACCCCTGTGACCCCTGGGCTCCCGGGCGGGGTGCTGGCCCCAGTGCTGCCGCTCGTCCTGCTAGTGCTGGCACGTCCCCAGCGTTCCCGACACAGCGCTGCCGTTAATGGATGCTGATGTGTCACCCGGCCCATTTGTCTTCATTTGGTGCCAGCCGGCGGCTGCGGGGACGCGCCAGGGCCGGGCACAGCGCCCTGGAGCCGCAGCGCTCCCGGCACGGCTCAGCCCGGCCCAGCAGCAGGATGGGGGGCTGGCACAGCCAACGCAACCAAAAGTGGTTGTTGATGTCCATTCCCATTCCCAGGGAGAATCCCTGGTTCCTTCGCAGGCAGGGACTGCCAGCCTGAGACCCCAGCAGGGCTGGGGACACCTTCCTTGTCTGTGGCACAACCTCTGTGTGCCACAGTGCCTGCCGAGCCGGTGTCCCAGGGGAGGTGGGCATGGATTTGGGGGCATGGCAAGGCAGGGACCAGACGAGCTGGCCCAGAGGTCCCTCCAGCTCCCCGTGGCCACCCGTGGCCACCGTCATCCTCTCTCATGGGGGGATGGCGCCGCCGCCACCGTGTCCCACCGGATTCCGGGATGGAACCTCTCCGCTGGAGCTGGGTAATTTCTGATTAAGGATTACTGTACCATCGGCTTCAGTTTGATTGCAGATGTTTTTAATTATATCGTATAAGATCGTATTATGTAATTGCATTTATCTGATTGAAGCCTTAATTGTAGGATTTCATAATGGTTTGACTGGGTAAATACACCGTCGCGTCTGTTGTCCCCCACCGAAAATTAGGTGCTTCATGTCTTTATTGCATTATCCTGGAGAGGAGCTTAAATTGGGAAGGAAGGAATTATGAGAGAGAGAAGAAAGGAAAGGCGAGTTTGTCATAGCATCGCGGAATCCTGGAATGGTTTGGGTTGGAAGGGACCTCAAGGATCATCTCGTTCCAACCCCGTGCCATGGACAGGGACACCTTCCACTAGAGCAGGTTGCTCTCCCATGGACAGGGACACCTTCTTTCTCTTCCCAATCCCAGAGATCGTGGTCCCCTTCCCGGCACAGCCACCTGGGCCCTGGAGGCACCAGCAGCCACCAGAGCTCATCCCAAACACCCCCTCCAGCCGCACATCCCAGGGGCAGCCGCTCTTCCAAAAGCAGGTGAGGGGTGGCAAAAATTCCTATTTCCATTAATGACAGTACACAGCAAAATAACTGGAAAGCTCTGCACCTTAATTCCCTAAAAAAAGCACTAATGAGCTGCTGGCAAGGGGAGTCTGAGCTGCACCTCCCACCCTCGGGGGGGTCTCTGCGCCTCCCCCTGGCAATTAAAGGGAGGTTCGGGGTTTTGTCGGAGCCTTTTTCCCGGCTGTAATCCGCAACATGTGGTTCGCACGGAGCCTCCTGCCTAATGGGTTTAGGATTATGGGAATATGCACAAATCCAGCGGCTCGCTGTCACTCCACTCGGCGCACTAAGGTGATTTCATTAGGATTTAGGTTTAGAGAAAAGTCTCTGTCTCTCTCCCTCCCCCCGCCCCTTCTCTCTCCTTAATATTATTTTTATTCAATTACATCAGCAATTCATGAAACTTCAAAGCTGTTTCATCAGCGCAACCCGAACGCTGCCGGATCGCGCTTGAAAGGGGGGAAGAGGAGGAAAACATAAGCTGCTGCCTTAATGGAATTACTGAAAGGGGCTTTTTAATTAAAAACAAAGGTTGGGCTGAGGTCTATCCATAATTCAGTGCCGCTGGATGTAATATCTGCCGGTGGTTTAATTTTAATAAATGTATGTATTATTAACGGTGGGATCTATATTTTCCAAGCCCAAGGAAGGCCCAGCTGTTCCCGCAGGAACGGCTGTCGGTGCCACGGAGGGCACGAGGGGACACTTGGTGGCCGTGGGGCAGGGGATGGGGACGGGGACACTCCCGGTGACCCCCCAGTGCCACAGGAGCTGTCACAGCCCTGAGTTAATTACCAGCAGCACCTGCGTGGGTTATTCAGACAACTCCAGCCCCTCTTTTTGATGATTTACTCTTAATTAGCCTTTATTAATGAGATGTGACCTCGTCCAGCGAGCTGGTTCCTTGCTGCCATCTGCCTGTCCCACCCTGGGGTGGGACAGGGCTGTCCCCAAGGCCAAGGGCAGCCGGGCAGTGGCTGAGGGGACGATGACACGCAGTGATCCAGGTGCCACGAGGGATCCTCATCCCTGCGCNGGGGCGATCCCAGGAGCCGGGGGTTTGGGCAGATTGTAATGAGGAGCATGCGGTAGTAAAAGTCCTTCTAATAGGATTTATTTACTGTAATTGTGATTCGAGGCACAGTGCCATCCCCGGCCAGCGGGGCCGGGAGGAGGGGGCGAGGAGCTGAGACTGGAGCACGGATGCAGCGGAGGAGCCGGAGCTCCCTGAGGGATCTGGAGGGTCCCGCTGGACCTGAGGCACGGAGCAGGGCCTGTCCGTGCACAGCCACCCCTGTCCCTTGCTCCAGCAGATGTTTCCCAGAGTATGGACACCACATCCTGCTTCCCGAGCATCCCAGCAGGAGCTGTCAGGCAGGTCATGTCACCTGGTACTGCCAAGGATGGGGTCACCCATTTCAGGGCTTTCCGCTGGAGCTGGGATTCAGGAGCTGCCTCCATGGCCCCGTACGTGGCACATCTCCATCCTCCTGAGCAGAGGCAGCTCGGAGATTTGGGAGGCGAGGCTGCTCCATGGGCTGCTCGGGCGGTGCCGGGGTCACCACTCCTGCTCTGGTTCGCCTTCTCAACGCACGCAGCGCTGGCGCCCAGATCCTCCTCTCCCGGCTGATCCTAATGCCAGGATCTGCAGCAGCTCCACTCCCGCTCCAGCACTCATCCCGGACACTTGGAATGCCTTCTCTTGGGGTCCCCAAACCTGCTGGGAGTCCCCAGAGAAGAGAGCAGAGCCGGGAGAGCTTTTCTCTCGCTCACACTTCATTATTGTTGCTAAGGAAACCTCTTCCCAGGATCTCGCCTGGAACATGTCTGCCTCGGCGGGGCCGCACATCCATCTCTCCCAAAGTGCCCTGAGAGCCGGAGCCGGCACAGACAAAGGCGGGGATGGAGGCGGAGGCTGCTCCGGGACCACCGCTGTGGCTTTGAACCGCCCGGCCCGAGCGGGATGCGCCGCACGGAAAAGTTGTCAGGGATCACACAAGACAAAAAAATACAAATCCAAATGGAATTTGGAATTTGCTCCGGTAGGCAGCAGGGCCAGGAGTTTGCAGCCATGCTCCGAGGGCTGGCACAGCGGTGGGATGAGCGGGGACACCGGGATGAATCATCCCGCTCCTGTTTCAGGCCATCATTAATTTTGGTTCCCAGTTTATGGAGGGGACTGGTGCTCCCAGCCCTGTGTCCCCCCCGTTCCCAGCTAATGCTTCCCACTGTAGCGAGACGAGTTCCCATCGTTCAGAATGAGCGATTCCCGCATTGATTTGCAGCTTCCTTTTGATGCAGCAAGAATTTATTCCTCGGGAAAGCGCTTTCTGTAGCCATCAGGGATTATTGATGGTGTTGAACTCGCTCGCTGCCCTCTGGATTGCAGCCGGCCCCGGAGTGCTGCGGTGCCCACAGGGTGGTGTGGGGGAACAGGGACACGCCGCTTTTGGGGGGGAATGCAGCCGGGGTCTCCCCGTGCAATAACTGCCAGGAATTGGGAAAAATATTAACAGGGCCGGGATGGCCCCAACAGCAACGTGGTGGACCCAGCACTGATCAAACCTGGTGCTGCTGTGGCGCCAGAGTGAGCTCATGGCACACGTGGCTCCATCCCTTGTCACTGGTCATGCCATGAGCTCGCTGTGTGTCCCACACAGCTCTGTAGGGGTGGGAGCGGCGTCTGAGCACGACTTCCAGGTGGGAGCCACCTGGAATGCCCTGCATGGCACTGCCAGTCCCTTTCTCCAGGTGCTGGTGGCTCCTGCAGCCCCCCTGCGATGCTCCCAGAGCCTTGGGAGTGCCTGCCCCTCTCCCTCCTGGACTGGGTGGTCCCAGCAGAGCACAGGTGCCCACTGCAGTGTGCCAGCCCAGCGCCCTGCATCCTCCAGAACCCCACACCACGGAGGTGCCTTTTGTCCCACCCTTGCCAAGCCACTACCTCCACTTCTCCTCTTTCCCCCCTACACTCCTCATTAAAGAGAAGACTCCAGATTTCCCAGCCCGTCTCCCGGTTTTATATTGAAAAGGCTAAATGATATGCTGACACCTTAATTACACCCCATTGTCACAATGCAGCGTGGCAGTGGTGTGAGTGATACGAGAAGAAAGGGCTGCGGCGTGCGTGGCAGATCCTTTGATTCGCGCTGGCAGGTTGGGAGCGACACAACCGGGGGCTCGCGCCAGCGTCACCCCCGCGCGCGGCACCGCGGCCCCGCCGGCGTCACCGGCGTCACCGGCGTCACCCCTGCCGCAGGACGGCTGGTTTGGGGGACACCGTGGTGGCACCGGCATGGGAACATCCAAGGCTGAGAGATGTGGTCAAGCCTAGACGCTGTGGGTGGCCCCAGTTGTCCCAGCGTGTCCCCCACTCCATCCCCGTCCCCACCGAGGGCACGGGAGGCCACGGCTGCCAGCAGCGCCGAGGTTCCCTCCTTGGCAGAGACCCCAGCCAGGCAGAAATGTGCCAATTAAGCGCTGGCTGCTGATTAGCGAGGGCTGGGGAATTCGCTGTGCTGGGGGAGCGTCGCCCTTCGCTACGCGCCGTGTTTGGGAAATCAGCGTCACCCGAGCGCTGGCAGCGCTGGCTCCCGGCCATCCCCGCGGCGCCGCGCCTGGAGCCGGCCCCCTCCACCACTGAGGGGCTGGCAAGCAGTGACAGTGATGGCAGTGGCAGTGGCACACTGACCTCAGCTAGAAATAGCCCCCTTCTCCTGTTGATTTCCCTCCAGTGCCTGTTGGCACTGCTGTCACACGCTCGGTGGCTCCACAGCCTCTTGCGCACTGGGCTTTGCCCTGATGGGTCCCCAAGGCTGGGTCGGGGTGCAGATGGAGCCTGGCTGTGCCTTCTGGAGGTCCAGCCAGTGTGGGACTCCTCCAGCTCTGCAGGACCCTGGAGGAGCAGCTCCCTGCCATGGTGGTCTGGCTGTACCCAATGGGAAGGTGCAGGTGACATCCCTGTCCTCCGGCTGCCCCCGCTGTCCCCTTTCCCTGCCATTGCTGAGGGGACGAGCTTTGCTCCCTGTGCTACCCACAGTCAGGGTCGTGCTTCCTCTTTCTCCTCCTCCTCCTCACACCACTGCTCTGAAAGTGGCAGCAGCAGTGGCACATGTGCAGCACTGGTAGCACATGGCCCGTCCCCTGTCCTGGAGAGAGGAGAGGGAAGAGCCAGGCAGCGTTTTCCATTAACAAAATGTTGCCTTTTAAAATGACACGATGTGGGAGCAGACATCAAACAGGCAGACGGATCGCCCGGTGGAGAGGCACTTCCCCATACGCATCCAGCAAGTGCATCTGTTTTGGAAAATGCCATCCCAGGGGAGTGCGGGCGGGAGCGCGTTCCGACAACTGGAAAAGCCTTTGCACGATCCCCAGCAGAGCTGCTCACACGGCTGGGCAGCAGCACCAGGAATCCGAGTGCTGCTGGGCTGGCAGCTTCCCTAGGGAGCCCTGCGTCCCCACACCCTGTCCCTGCTCCCTGTCACTATTCCATGTCCCCATCCCATGTCCCAGCGCTGTGTCCTTGTCCTGTGTCCCAGCTCCATGTCCCATCCCTGTGCCCCAGCTGCATTTTCCTGCCCCACATCCCTGTCCCATGTCGCTGCCCTGTGTCCCAGCCCTTCAGACGGTGGTGACTCAAGCCAGTTACTGCAAAGCAGAGGAGAGATTCGTGCCTCAGCTCCAAGTGCCATCCTGGACAATGCCATGCCGTGCAAGGCAGTGCCAGGCCATGCCCGGGGCACACAGACATTCCAGGGTAATGGGTGCAGACTGGGAGAGCCTCAGGTGGGGCCAGACCCGAGCCAGCACTGCTGGGAAGGATCCAGGAGCCAATTTACATGCAAATGTCCTTATTAATCAAGGACAAGAGGAGGAATGAGCAGAAACCCCCCAGCACAAGGGCAGAGGCTTTTTCACCGGATGCTTTTCAAAGTTGCTAATGAGGCATCAGCAGCTCTTTTCAAAGCCAGATTATTTGCTGTCTGGATTCTCCAGCGATCCCGTCTCCTCCGCTCCCAGCATTACTCAGCCTGTCCCCAGCCTGTCCCCAGTCTGTCCCGGCCCAGCCCGGCTGGAACACCGGGAACCGGAGGAAAACAGGAGCAGGGATGTGGCGGCCCCGGTTGCAGTGGAAGGATAAAGCCCCCGGTCTGCAGCGCCCGGGCCGAGCCGTGAGCACCTGAACCTGCCGGCTGGGACCTGTCCCGGGGTCACTGTCCCCACGCAGCGTCCCCAGCTGCCCTCACGTGTCCCCATCACCCCTGAGACACCCCTGCATCTCCTCCTGTTGGCAGGAGGGCCTGGAAACCCTCCAGGCACGGCGTGGCCGCTCAGGGAGACGCTGTGTCCATCTGGGCGATGTCCTTGTGTCCCGACGCTGCCCGGTGTGGGACAGGGAACCTGTGGGGGACGTGAGGCTCAGCCGCCTCCGTTCCCAGCCCAGCCACCCCATTCCCGGGGCCCTTCCCTCTTCCAGCGGCCCCATCCCGCTCCGCGGTGTTTATTCCTGCGCGGGGCTTTGTCTGCTGCCCTTAATCTGATTTCGTGCAGTTCAGGCGTAGGAGCCTTGGGAGGGGAGGGGGAGAGCGAGCCGGGGGGGCCCGAGGGGGGTCCCAGAGGCTCAGCTGCAGCGCCCGGGGGGGAAACCTCAGTGGGTGCTTTGGGGGGGACCCCCGGGGCCGTTCTCCCAAATCCGGTTGAGTTTCCTGGTTTCCACCCTGAGGTGGAGGGGTTGCAGAGGGACTGGGAAACTGGGACACGAACTGGGGTTGCAGGGCACTCTCCTCACCCCCCGCCGTCCCTGCGGTCCCCAACCGTGTCCCACTGAGGGACCCCAACCAGCACATCCCCGAGGGGTGACCCTGTCTCTGTCCCTGCTGCCAGCCCTCGGGGGGGATCTGCCAGCTGTGGAGGCAGGAAGGATGTTGGCACCTGGCACAGGGGCTGAATCCGCCTGGACCGAGGGGCTGGGGACACTCAGGGCACTGGGATGCTCAGGGACACTGAGGGCACCTGAGGCAATCACCTGGCACTGGCAGGGCAGCAGGGATGGCTCTGTCCTCACTGAGGGTCCCATTCCTGCCCTTTGTGCCAGCCTCGCCCTCAGGCGCTTCTAGAGAATCCGGGATTTAATGGATAAAACACTGGGACTGCTCAATGTCCATCCTGCTTTCCTTGCCCAGCTCTGCCGCGAGGCAGAGCCAGCATTAAAAACCACTAATAGGACACAAAAGTCATCAAAATAAAATAGACTTGTTGGGGTGACTCCCCCTGCACAAACAAACGCTGCCTGATTCAATTAACGGGGCAGTTAAGCAGATAATATTGTTAAGCAAAGCAAAACAGCCTTTTGATGTGTTAATCATCCTCGTGCCTGGAAAAAGTCTCCGAAAGCAAAGAAATCTGGGCCCCCATTTGAGGGGAGGGAGCGACACAGGGATGGCAGGAGGAGGATCGGGATGCTGGGGTGGGATGGGGATGGAGCACGGCGGGAGGGGGTGGATGGGGGCCCGTGTGCCATCGCCCACCTTTGCATGTCATCCACGTCCCTGATTTTATTTCGATTTCATTTAACTGAGGCAATTTCTGAGCAGCTCTGGGTCTGTGGCTGCCAGCGCCGGCTGCGTCGTTTCTCTGGAATTTTATACAATTTCCCAGTGGGAAAGAACCAATATTGGAGATCTCGGGCAAAACCCGCCTCTGGTTTCCTCCAGAAGAATAAAATGAAGTGGGGGGTGTGCGGAGCACAATTTGGAGCATCAAGGGGATATTTCAGCCTCGGTGGGTCCTTTGGGTGAACGCTGGAGCGGGCAGCTCCCCGGAGCATTCCCGCCTGTTCCTTCTCAATCCTACTGGGAATCTCAGCCTTGGGAAGGGAGGAGGCAGTGAGGCAGAGGGGATGCGTGGAATCTGGGATCGTTCCTCTCCCGGGAATGCTGCAGTGGGCTCACCCCACAGCAGCCCCCCGAGGAGCCGCTGCCGGGGGTGAGCTCTGAGCCCCCTTTTTAGCGCCCCCAGAAATGCGATTTATTTCCCCCCACATTGGGATCTCGGCCCCCAGCACCCACCACCCCACGGGAAGAGCTGGCAGCACCCACAGTCCCCGCAGCCCCTGCGGGGACAGGCCCGGTGTCCCCAGAGTGGTGCCGGCGGAGCCTGGGGCTGTGGCTGCCGGTCCCCACCACGGGCAGCGCCATAAATCACGGTGACACCTCCTCGGGGCAGGACGGGGCGATGACAGGGACCATTCATCTGTGTGACACCCGCGCCGGGGCACAGACGGGGCGGGAGAGGTGGCACGGGGGGGCTGATGGTGGCATCCATGGCCGTCCCCTTGCTGGTGGCACCCTGGGGCCGAGACCCTTGGGGTGATGGTGCTGGGGGTGGGTTTTCCCCCTGGAAGTGATGGGGAAGCTCTAGAGCATCACCCTGCCGTGGGGCTGGATGGGGATGGGCTGAGGCAGGGACAGGACCCTGGGCGTCGCTCGCCCCCGCTGCTGAAGCAGCAAAACAAGGTGGATGCCAGGTGCTGGGCTGGAAAAAATTGCTGGAAAAATTGCTCCCAAAGTCAACAGAAAGTTTATTCAAATCATTCACACTTCAAACTGCCTCTTTTCCTCAAGTTCTTCCTCAAGGAAACGAACTTGTAAGTGGTTCTGGAGCAATTCGCTGGTTCCACGGGAGCCAAAGGCACAGGTTAACAGGATCAAAGGGATCCCATGGGAATCAGAAATCCCTCCAAGGAGGCCGCGCGGGTGCTGCTCAGCGACAGCCACCTTCCCATCACCCTCCCAGCAGCAGGAATTGAATAATTGATGCAATTTGAATAACGCTGGGATTTGTAACGATGCCGAATCTTGCAGACAAGAAGGCTGTAATCAAAAGCTGATGGCAAGCAGTCGTTTCTGTGCAGGTGGGGACGGTGCCACAGGGATGGGGATGGTGCCCATCACTCCACCACGGCTCTGGGGCTGCATTTTGGGAAGCTCCCACCACAGCACCGGGGCTCCTGCCCCGCACTGAGCTGCCTTTGCTGAATGATTTCTCCAGGAATCACATTGAGCTCAACAATAAATTCTTCCCTGGGTGTCCAGCCAGCACCCCCCACTCCTGCCTCATCCTCAGGGCCCCCTGCCCATGCTTTTGGGGGGTGGGTGATGGAGGAGCAGCATTCCTTTTGGAAAAGCTGAGGGAAGAGTCTTTCCCAGTGATATATATCAGCCCTCACACCTCTCTACGCCCTCCTGGCTTTGGCTCCAGGATCTCGTGCTGACAACGTGGGGCTGGAGCTCTCCCAGCTCCACTCGGGAACACCGGAGCTGCTCCCGCTCCCGGCTCCGTTTAATCCCCACGATAAATAACAGCACAAAAGACTTTGTGAAGTTCCCGGAGCCGCTCGTGCCGAGCAGCCTCCAGGCACTGTTTGTGAAGAGAGGTTATTAAATTGATTTTTTTTTTCCCCTTTACATGCTCAATGAACATTAAAATTAAAAGTTCTGCTCAGTCTCCCCCTGGGGCAAGGAGGGGCCGCGGCGCAGCAGAGGTGAGGTGTGCCCACGTGCCAGGAGCTGGAGCAGCTCTGCCACGCTGGAAGGATGATCCCAGCATCACCGAGGGGCATGGGATGGGGGTCGGTGGGGATAGAGAGGGGGGACCGTGGCCCTGAGTGCTCCCAGGACCAGTGAACCCAAGGAAATGCTGGGAGCAGGGAGCCAGCCCCGGGCTGAGGAGCAGCTACACCCCTCGAGAGCTGTCACACAGGGGTGGCAGTGCCAGGTTAGGGGGTAACCGATGGCTGGAGCCTGCTGGCACGGCGGGGAGGGGGTTACAGGTGCCACGTGGGGGCCAGGGTGGGTGGCTGGACCACGGCTCCGCTGCTGGCCCTGCCACTGGGGCACATCTGGCACTGGGGCACATCTGGTGCTGCTCAGGGCAGGTTTTGCAGCATCAGGAGCTCAGAGCACATCTGGGCACTGCTCAGGGCTCATCTGGTGCTGGGGCATGTCTGGGAACAGCTCAGGGCAGGTTTTGCAGTGTCAGGAGGGAGGTGAGGGGCCTCTGCAGGAGGTGACAGTCCCCTGTCCTGCTGAGGTCCTGGGGCTTGGGCTGGGGGGGCCCGGAGGAGGCTCCCCACGGCCGCCCCTTCCTCCTCCTCAGCCCCATCTCTCCCCCTCCCACCCCAGCCCCAAGGACTCGAATCATTGCCTAATTTAGAAAAATGACAGGGAGACGGTTTTCCACTGACACAGTCACTACTGAAAATTTACTTCAAGGTTCATTGTTGGCAATGTCAAAAGTGATGAAAACCAATAAAAAGAACCAGCACAGCATGAATGTCTGGGTGACAGCACGCGGGGGGGGGCCCGCCCCAACCCCCTCGCCGCAGCCTGAGCCTGTACAGATAAAAGGTAATTGAAATGTTAGTTCCATTAATATTTCAGCGTGCCCCATATCTGACAGCCGCGCTCCTCACGCGCTCCCAGCCCTGTCTCTTTAGCTGCTGGGGGTGGAGGTTTCCCACAGCCCCAGCCCGGCGTGGGCGTCGGGCAGGGCTGGGCGGCACCGAGGGCGTCCCTGAGTGGCACTTGTGTCCCAGCCCGTGATGCTCACGGTGCAGTCCTGGTCCTGCAAGAGCTTGGAGTCACCCTGGCACCGGTGCCAGGGTCGGGCTGGAGGTGGGAGGTTGAAGTTTCTCACAGACCCAGCCTGGTGGGATCCCACAGGATCCCTTGGGATGAGGACCTTGCACGTGCCCCAGCTCCAGCTGCTGTCACAGTCCCACATCACCCCGGCCACCGAAGCAAACAGAGAGTGTCCCTGAGTGGCACTGGAGTGGTGTCCCTGCACCACTCGATCCTCGTGACGTAATCCCGGTCCTGCAGGAGCTTGGGGTCACCTCGTCAGGTGGTGCAGAGTCACCTTTGGCCACCGCTGGCACCTCTCTCACCGTGCACCAGCACACCACACTCTGGCACATCTCACACTGGCACTGGCACAACTCTTACGGTGCTCGGCACATCTCACACTGGCACTGGCACATCTCTCACGGTGCTCGGCACATCTCACACGGCGCAGCCGCCCCCCGCCTCCGACAGCGCGTTTCATCT
>VZTF01007209.1:30663-45285 GCA_013397755.1 Cnemophilus loriae
AAAAAAAAAAGGAAAAAAAAAGGAAAAATCCTCCCTGGATGCATTTATCATCATCACAGGTTCCTTGCCAGAGCTCCCCGAAGGGGCACCGCCGGGCAGGACCACACAGGCTGCCAGGGCTGGTTTTTCTAAAAACTTTAAATGCCATTTTTCATTCTGCTGGGAGCCCATGGGAGCTCTGGAGATGCTGGACACTCCGGAGCCGGGCTCCTGGGAATTGCACGGTACCGAATGGAGCACAGCTGGGCACAGGAAGAGGCACCCGTGGGTGATGAAATGCCCCTACACACCCTAAAATGAACCTGAAATACACCCTAAAATGAACCTGAAATACCCCTGTGCACACTAAAATGTTCCTGTGCACACTAAAATGTCCCTATAAGGACTAAAATACCCCTAATGCAGAGTAAAATACACCTGTACATACTAAAATGCCCCTGTACACACTAAAAGACCCCGTGCTCTCTAAAATACCTGTTTGTATCCTAAAATACTCCTCTACACACCAAAATACACCTATACACCCCAAAATATTCCTGTACACCCTAAAATACCCACTAGACACCCCAAAATATCCCTGTACACGTTAAAACACCCCCGTGCAGAGTAAAATACTCCTGTACACCCTAAAATATCCCTTCAGACACCAAAATATTCATGTCTACCCCAAAATCCCTCCCTGCGGACTCCCGGCTTGCTGCCGGGTTATACCCCCCAAAATACCTCTATACCCCCCAAAATACCCCCTAGACACCCCAAANCTGACAATCAGGGTGGAAATATCTTCATTAAGGGCTGGCAGGTTCCGGAGCCGACGGGAAAGCGCCAGACCTGGAATGCCCCAGACCACGGCTCCCCTTCTCCCCCACTCCCAGGAATTTCCCTTTGCCGCCTCTACGCCAGATTTTTTTCCTCTAATTTGGTGATTCTCCTTCCTCCCGCATGCTAATGTATGCAAAAAAACACCGGGGCTCCTATTAAAATGCCATGAAAATCTAATGAAATTAATGTTGGCAACAAATATTACCTAATGGAAGAGCCTCCGGGAAAAAGGGAAAAAAAAAAAAACAACCGAGTGCAAATATATATTTGCACATATTTAAAGGCCTCTGTCAAGTAGTTTAGCTCCACAGTTTGGATGTTATTAAAAAGGAGGGGGAGGGAGCCTGGTGTTTTCCGAGCCCAACACGAGCGGAAGGGCTTCCATGAATTATACTTTTAATTTCAGTGGAAAGTGGAGCTGACGTGGCTGGGAGGCTCCGGGTGCTGGATGCTCGGCTGGAGCAGCCCAGGGCAGAGGTGGGAGCTGGGCTGGGAAGGGGAGGTGGGGTGAGCAGGGCACGCTGCATCCCATCGTGTGCAGGGAGGTTCGTATCCCGCCCGGGGAGCATTCCATGTGTCACGTGTTGCATCCGGGGAGAATCACATCCGGTGGCTGTCCTGTCCGAACAGCAACCCATCCAGGGGCATCCCATCCACTGGGTATCCCATCCAGGGGTATCCCATCCACTGGGTATCCCATCCAGGGGTATCCCATCCAGGGGTATCCCACCCACTGGGTATCCCATCCAGGGGTATCCCATCCAAGGGGCATCCCATCCAAGGGGTATCCCATCCAGGGGTATCCCATCCAGGGGTATCCCATCCAAGGGGTATCCCATCCACTGGGTATCCCATCCACTGGGTATCCCACCCACTGGGTACCCCATCCAGGGGTATCCCATCCAGGGGGTATCCCAACCAGGGGTATCCCATCCTACCTGGTGAGTATCCCATCCAGTGAGCATCCCATCCAACAAACATCCAATCCCATGAATATCCCACCTGTTGGGCATCCCACCCACTGAGCATCCCATCCATCGGGCTTTGCATCTGGGCTGCATCCCACCCACCACGCACCACAGCCAGGCACCATCCCATCCCATCCTGGGAACATCCCACCTAGAGAGCTCCCCATCCGTCCGTCCGTCCATCCATCCATCCATCATCACACCCAGCGAGCTCCAGCTCCAGCAGGGATTGCAGGGACCAGCAAGGCTTCCCGGGGGAGGGGACAGCCAATTATCCCTGTTTATTAATTTGGGTGTTCATACTCCAAAGCCACCCGGCAGTGACAGCTCGTTATGAGCTTATCTCTCACAGAGGCTACACCTCGTGGGCAATTACAGCACCTCCGATTAATTCCTCTTTAAAGGAGCCCTGGCAGCTTCTGAATTTAAGATTTGTTAAAAACAAAACAAAACAAAACAAAACAAAACAAAACAAAACAAAAAAAACCAAGACCTGAGAGCCAATATTCCTATCAATTATGTTACATTTGGGGTCTTTTTTTTACAAATTTACAGCACACACGGTGTGTTTTCCCTCCAGGCTCACCAGAAGTGAAAGTCTCCATAAAGACATATCCTGGCCCAAAGTTTGGGGACAAGCTTGGAGCAACCTAATCTAGTGGAACGTGTCCCAGCCCATGGCAGGGTGTGGAACCGGATGAGCTTTAAGATCCCTGCCCACCCAAACCAGTCTGGGATTCCGTGATTCCATCACTGATGGCTGGAAAACGCCAGCGTGGCTGATGGATGTGGTGTTGGGGGCTGGATGGTGCCCACTCCTTTTCCCCATCACCGTGGTCCCACCTGTGGGACTCAGGACATCACCAGCAGGACGGGGCAGGAGGGGAAATGCCTTGAAATCCCGGGAAACTGAAAACTGGGCAAACGCACTTGGACCACCCTGTCCCTGCGGAAAAGAAACAACAAAGGTGACAGCTCAGTGCCAAAAGATGTGGGAGGGGTTGATTCCAACCTGGGAGACCACAGGTTTTGTATTGGAAAATAATCCAGGGAAAAAATTGTTAAAGGTCAAACGAACTCGGGGTGTTTGCTTGGAAATGTGAATATTTGGGATTTCTCCTTTTTTTTAATTTCAAGTTAAGCCCTCGCAAAAGCCTTCCCGTTGTTATAGTTATATATATATATAAACATGAAGCTCTATTTTTACACTTCTATCAAAATGAAGCTCACTTTCAACCATCAGCACATCCAGAAAAAAACAGCAGCAGAATTCCACTTGGGAAGCAGCTGGATGAAAAGCTTTGAGCCACCTGCCCTTGGAGCCCCCAAACCTCCCTGGGGAGAGGGGTTCGCTCGTCATTTGAAAGCCCAATCCCCCCTGCTTTGCCCATCTCTCTTCCCGAGTCCAAAATAGCTCCGGCGGTATCTGCTCGGCTCTTCCAGAAAGGATTGTTCAATATTTCTCCGCGAGCTGTGGGATGTCTGCTGTTAGTGAGCACATTAAACAGGGGTATAAATTCGTAATGAGAGCCCTGAAATGAATGGCTCTTATCATTTATGGATGGAATAATTAAAGATACTGTACTTGGAGGTTTTACATGGGCCTGTAAATTGTCAGCCGTGAAAGCAGAGAATTGGGAGAGTTGGAACAAGCTCAGGCTGGGCGGTGGAGGTGGCACTTTGGTGCAGTCAGAGCTCAGGGACCCTGGAGGATGCCAGCGCTGCTCTGGGGACATCCTCGTCCCTGCTTGCCGTCCCCCCTTCCCGGCTCCCAGAGAGAGCCAGCCCTGGCTGTCAGAATTTGAGGATTTAAGCTTTTTTGGTGACTTTCGTGCCCTTGGAAATCTCCTGCTGGCAGCGGCAGCCCTGAGGCTCCCACCTGCTGCTCCGCCCCGGTGCCCAGGGCCGGCAGGGCCGCAGGGGATGCTCTGCTCCGGCATCCCGGGGCTTTGGGATGGGATTCCCTGGCAGTTCCATGCCCAGCCCAGACCCTGGGACACCCCGTGGGGCGGTGAGTGCAGGGGGCACCAGCCCACCCAAGCCCCCGGGATGCCCCAAGAGGCAGAACCACCTCTGCCGGCACCTCGTCCTATTTTAACTCCGATCATCTAAAATACTGTAACTATGGCAACGGCTGCAGGTGAGACTCATTACAGTTAATCCCCTAATTACTAACTACCTCTTCAATCAGTTGTAATTACTTTGGGGACACAGTTAACCTCTCATTAGAAACGCATGGCCACGTTTTACCAAAAGCACAAACAGTGACATGCCTGGTAATTTAGCACCGCGGCACTCAAGGCCACTCTCCGGCTTTTATGCCGGCACAATCTCATCCCTGTCATTAACCAGGAATGGTTGTCATGACAATTAATCATTCAATCCCTCATCAGCAACTTTTGCCAAATGTCACCCTGCTCTTGATCAAATGAGAAGGGAAAATTAAATGAATCAATTCAGCACCTTGGCATTTGTGACTATTTTTTTTTGGGGGGGGGTGGGGTGCAAGTTGACAGTGGCCCAGCAGCCACAGTGCCATGCTCTGCCCACATGTGGGGGGTCTGGGAGCCCGGCCTGGGGCTGGGGGGCTCCGAAAGGAGCACCCCTAGAGCTGGGGGTCATCCTACACCCCTCGAGGCTCATCGACCTGATAGTTCAACCCCGCAGCCATCGTGGCACTGCCAGCTCCTGCCACAGCCACCCAGGTGTCCTGTCCCCAGATGTGCTGTCCCCAGATGTGCCGGCTGATGGCTCAGCCAGCCTGGTGACCTCCAGAGCCGAGCAGAGCGTCCCTTCCTCCGCCGTGCCCCAATTTTGCAAACAATCCTCTCTCCGATCATTTTCCTTTTAAACCTGTAATTAGCTGGAGTCATTTGCTGCATGCAAATCCCAGTCCTTAATTACCGGCACTAACCTTGAGCCGCGCTGAGGTTCCCGGCAGGCTCAGCCCCACGGCCCTGCCAGACCCCCCTGCAGCCCCCAGCCTGACTTTGGGGTTTACACGGGGTCAAGGGACTGCTGTGGCTTTGTTCCCACAAAAAAGGCGTTGGGATCTCAGCGCTGTCAGTCAGTGACAGCTCTGCACCTTCCCCTGGGCCCCGGGAGAGGTTGTGGAGCCTGTGGTGGGGTACAAGACTCCCAAATATCCTGCCTTGACACGGCACTGCTCGGGGCTTCATTTACAGTTTTGGGGGGCTGGGAAGGCAAGGGGTGCTCACCCAGCTGCAGGGAGCCCGGGGAGGTGGATTTGGGATGGCTGTGCATCAGCATGGCCATGTTTTGGGGCAGACGTTCATCAGTCCTGGGGGATGGCAGAAGGTTTCCCCTGGCACCCCAGGGCTCATCCGAGGCCACAGCTCATCCCAGAGGGGTGTTGACCCCCGTGGAGAGCACGACTTTGGGAGGGATGCAGCCACGATCCGCGTGCCCTGCGACGGGAGGGGAGCCTGGGGAAGGGGAAGTTTCGCTGCCACTCGATTATAGGAGATTGTAAAATCGCATTAGGGAGGTTGGCATTTCAAGCCTGATGCGTTTGGACAGGGTGTCTCTCCCCGGCTCGGAGGGATCGATTATCCATCAGAGGCACGGCGGGCTGGAGCTGGCACTGCACACACCTCCCAGCTCCCAGCTCCCATCTGTATCCACAGCCAGGCAACCCAGGGACCCCCAGCTGGGGCTGGAGCTGGGGCAAGGGCCGGGGGGTCCCCCAGGGCACCTGGATCCAGTGTCCCCCTGAGCAGGGCAGGGACAGGGTCCCAGGGCAGGTGGGTGTCCCCATGCTGGAGAGTGGGGTCTGGGGGTGCTCCCATCCCCACGGCAGAGAACAGCCCAGCCCAGCACCGTTTTAGTTGATAGCCCAGACTGGGAATTCCTGTCCTGTTTGCTCACACGTTGTGACTCCATTCCCCCTCACAATCCCTCCTGGATGACCCATTTGATGCTGAAAAACCCTGGCACCAGCACCCCCTTCCCTCAGTGTCTCCACTGCCAGGCCAGGACCAGGGCCCTGCTTGTTCCCCAAACCAGGTGCGGGTGGGTGACACCATTCAGTGTCACCTCCCCGGAATGATGTGGGAAGTGTCACTTTGCCTTGGGCTCACTTCCTTCCGCTCCACGTCCCACCGCTCTCCTGGTATCTTGGGGCAGCCAGGATGTGGCTTCACTGGGGTGTGGGTGGGGATGTGGGGCTCCAGGGAATGGCATGGTTGCTATATTGGGGTGTCCTCCAAGGCCCAAATCCCTCTGGATCTGGGGAAACACCGGCTCCAGGCACCACCAGCAGTGCTGGGTGCTGGCATCACCCTTCCCACCCCGTCTGTCCCAGCTACCCGTGAGCCCCTGATGAATTCCCTGAAACCTGCAGTGCGCAAATGAGTAATAATCCCAGCCAGTGCTAATTGGTGAGCTGTGTCCTGACAAATTGATTTGTGCTGTGTTAACATCGCACGCCCGCCCGGCCCCGCGCCCACCGCGCCGGGGTCACTCCGGCCTGCCGGGAGCGGATCCCGGAGCCACAGCACGGATGGCTCCTTCCTCCCCAGCTCCTGCCTACCCCACAGAGATTGTGGGTCAAGCCAGAGCAGCACCCAAAGCCCCCTGAATTTCATCCTGTTTGGTCTCAGGGGGTCCGTCCTCTGGACAGCAGGAGTTTCCAGGAGCTGGGCAGGAGCCCGGGGCAGGAGTGGGGCAGGAGTAGGGCAGGAGCCCAGGACAGGAGTGGGGCAGGAATCTGGGGCAAGAGTGCAGGACAGGAGCTGGGCAGGGGCTGGGAAGGAACCTGGGACAGTATCTGGACAGGAGCCCGGGACAGGATCTGGACAGGAGCCCGGGGCAGGAGCAGGGCTGGAGCCCGGGGCAGGAGCGGAGCAGGATCTGGGCAGGAGCTTGGGGCAGGAGCAGGGCTGGAGCCCGGCAAGAGCCCGGGGCTGCGCCGCTGCCGCTCGCTCTCGTCAATTCTTTATGGCGCTGCATCTTTAATAGCTTTACAGAGCCCATTTAATGTGCTCCCAGACATGAAGTGCTGTCTAATCAGCACATTTAGGAGAATTGCCCACATCCTGGTCTCGCTGCCATAAAACAGTGCCCACAGAAGCATCTGTAATTAATGTTTTTTTTCACTCGCTCTCTCTCTCTCCCACTGAATCAATTTATAAAGCGCGGACTTCCTCTGCGCTGGAGCTTTTAGGCTGTTTTACTCCAGCAGCCGAGGTGACTCGGCAGCGCTCGTCAATTAAGCAGCTGTGTATAATGGATGCTTCAGAGTAAAAAACACAGCCTGATTCCCAGAAATGATCAATGCGCATTTTTCTCACAAAAAAACCCAGGCTCACACGTCCCCACCAGGCTCCGCTCACCCTCCCGGGGCTCAGCGTCGCCACCGAAAGGGAAAGAGGGGGGGGGTTGGAAAACTGCTGCTCTTTGCTCCTGCTTTTGGAATGGGAAATTAAAAACGGGATGAGAATCAAGGACAGAGATAATTAGTGTCACCCGCTGGGCAGGACCTGCCTGTTGCCACCTGGAGTAGGGGCAACGTCCCCGGAGAAGGCACCAACACCAAACTGGGAGTGCTGTGCTGGAGGAGCACATCAGTGGGGCCACGGAGGGTGGGAGGGAGCATTTTGGGACCCCCAGGGAGTTCTGTGAGGTGTCACAGCCCCCATCCCCGGCCAGGGAAAGTTTACAGGTTTTATTGCCGGAGGTGGCTCCTAACTGAGAAGAAGCAAATAAAACGGGAGTGAAAGTGGGGCTGGGCCAGCAGAGAGGGGCCAGCCGCCCCCTGTGCCCCGTTCTGGGAGACTTCAAAGCCTCCCGGAGCACAAAGGCGCTGCCTTTGCTCTTTGGCCGTGCGGATCAAAGCCCACGGCGGGAGGGCACCGGCAGCGCACGGAAAGCTCAGCCATGCGCGGGGCCCCCCCGGAGCCCGGAGATGCCCGGCACCATCCCGAGCTGCCACCTCCTCCCTGTTCCCATAGGATCCCCACTCCTGTGGGATGCAGCAGGAGCCGAGGCCTGCAGCACCCCGCCATGGCCGTCAGCCCAGTGTGGGTGTCCCCATGTGTCCCCAGGGATGGGATAGGGACCACCCCGGTGCTCAGCACCATCCACAGGGACTCAGGGCTGGGAAGCCACCCCGGGGTGAAGAGGTGGGGGCAGGAGTGTTCTCCCCAAACAAGGGCAGCCCCAGGCTTTGGCAGGTCCACTGGCACCCAGCTCCGAGCCGCCCAGCAGGACAGCGGCTGTCCCATGGAAACCTGCTCCGGAATGGGAAACCTGTAATGGTGGTTAATTGGTTTTAAGCAAAGCCTAATTGGGATTGTACACCTGGGCACCGTGCTAGTTTCTGAGCCATAATTGGCCTCAAAACTGGGAGAGGGGGTGGCGTGACTGGGCTGTGAGCAACGGGATGCTGGGAGAAGGATGTTGGGAGCATGTTCCTGGGTGCTGCGAGCTGGGTGCTGGGAGCTGAGTTCCAGGAGAGGGATACTGGGAGCAGGATTCTGGGAGTGGGATCTGGGAGCAAGATGCCACAGGAGATGGGGTGGTCCTGCCAATCCACCGGGCTTGGCAGCCCTCATGTGGGAGCCCCGCCAGGCTCTCGTTGTCCTGGAACAACAAGGCTCTTGCCCGTGAGTGCTGTCCCTTTTCCAGGAGGGATTTCAGGGCTGGCTCCATGCAGAGCCTGGCTCGGGGGCACACAGAGCCTGATTTGCACGGTCCTGGTGTCGCACAAAGGCGGAGCCGTGCCGATGGTGACGGATGTGCTGGCTCGGTCACCGAGACCCAGCTGCCTCATCCCCAGCCCCAAGCTGAGGATGGTCAGGATGGTCCCAGGAACAATCACAGCCTGAGCAGGGCTGGGGATGCCCAACGCCACCAGTTGGGCTTCCAGGGAAAACCAGGGTGCTGTGGAGAAAGCAATTTTTGAAAAAACGGGAGAAAATCCTGATTTAAATCCATCATCCACTGTGGAGGCAACTGGCTTGGGCACACCCTGCTGAGGACATGGGCAGGTCCCAGTGCCAGGTAACAAGGACAGGGATGGCATGGAGGGACGGCAGAGCTGCCAAGATGTCCCATTTCTCCTTCTCTGGAATACACCACGTGGAATGGAGATCCTTGTGCTCTCTGTGTCTCCGTTAATCTTCCCTGGGTGCTGTGGGTCATTGGGAAGGGGCCCCCAGATCCTGAGGAGCCAAAAGGGGCAGAACGGGCAGGAGGAGCTGAGCCTGGTGCTGTCCTGGCCGCAGTGCCACGGCCAGGCTGGACAGGGGACAGGCAGAGGTGAGGGCAGGGGACTCGGCAGTGCCTTTCCCAGAGGTCACGGCTCAGCTGTAATGCCTCATGGAGCCTGGATGGGTTTGCCTGCAGCAATGTGCCAAAAATTAATATGCAAGTGGGAAGGATCCTTCCCCCCAGAGCGGGTTGAGTGAGGGGAACACAAACCCGGCGGCTGCCACAGGAGACAATGCTCTTATCAGAGCAGCGACACCAACAACCCGGCTCTATACATTTTTAATAAATCATTTGAAATTCCTGACTGTCGCGAGGATTGAATCAGGTGGTTCCCTGGCTGAAAGGCTGTGCCAGCTCTCCTGGCAGCCCTGACAGGGGTTCTGGTGGCATTGCTTGGAGCCGCCAGGTGTTGCTTGGTGCCATGGGCACTGCTCTGTCCCTCTGTGGCAGGTTCAGGGATCATTCACCTTCCTTCTCCCACCACAGTCGGTGCCTTCCACGGTGCTGGGGCTGCTGACAGCCCAGCAGAGCTGGGAGCAGCACAGGGGAGAGGGGGAACCTGCTGAAACAAGCAAATTGCAACGATTCCCCTTTTCCAAATGTCAGCAGATTTGGAGGGGAAAGAAGCAAATAAGTTAAAGGTGAAGATCTCCTGGGAATCTCCAGCTTGCTCTGGTTTTGTTCCTGTAGCTCAGCTTCCTGGGGCTGCCCTCCTTGGTGGGGACCACCCTGTAATCCAGGCTGGCAGCACATCCCAGCACTGCTCCATAAATGCAGTTAAACACCACAATCGAGACTTTTGGGGCAGAAGGAGACTGGTTAGAGAGCAATGCAAGGAGAATAAAATATTGGTGTGGGAGGGAGGTAGAGAACACCACACACAAGGGATGGGGCAGGAACGAGCCCAGCAGCACCATCAGGCCTGGCCCTGATCGTCTCCTCTTCCAGGAACTGTTCACTCACGGAGCCAAAAGGTTTTGCCAAGGAGCTGGAGAATTCCCTGTGATGGGCTCTGAGGCCCTGGCGCCCTGGGGACCAGCAGGGAGGAGGTGATGCCCACGGCGGTGAAGGACAACACCCAGCTGTGCCCACCAAGCCCTCCCTGGGAGTGGCACCTTTGCTCTGCCCACAGAGGATCCCCTCTGCAGGTGGAGCCTGGGGACTCCCCAGAAGCCCCTTGGCCTCGCCTCCATCCAGTGATGCTTTGGCACAAAAAGGCTGTGGAACGGCCCCGTGCCGGATATGAAACATGCCCAGCTGAGATAAAACCAAATCACCTGTCAGTCAGCGCCGTATCTCGGGTGGCATCGGAGCCTCAGGACTAACAGGGATAGAAAATGCTCCACAGGCTGGAATTGGCTCCTTCTTATACTCCCAGCCCTGCTCACAAGGGCTTTCACCCTAGATTTTGGGCAAGGTTGAATTTTTCACAAAATACCAACAGGAGGGAAGAAAAAGGCACAGGATCTGCTCGGCCACCGGCAGGGCAGTGACAGCGGAGAGCGAGGACACGGTGACCCCGGGATGCTCTCGGTCACTGCTGGGATGCAGAGCTGGCACAGGGCCATGCCGGGGCAGGGCTGGGGCTGCTGTTCATCACACTCCAGCCCCAGGAACACGTGGATCTTTCTGCACCCCCACAGCATGGGGGCTGTGATGTCCCCTCGGTGCTTTTACAGGACAGGAAGGGTGCAGGAGGCTCTTGCAGGAAGCTGGACTCTGCTCCTTGTCTTGGAGCTGGGAAGACCCCGAGGGGAGTCGCAGGAATGATGATCCATCATGTGCCAGTGACCCGGACGGGGATATTTTTAAGCAAGGAATAAAAATAGACTCGGGCTGGCGGCGAGCACTCGCTCCTGGCGTCGCTGTCAAGGTGGCTGGAGGCTGAAAGGGGGGGGTGGGAGGGACCCCAGCCCCTCACCCCAGCCAGCCCACCCCTCACCCTGATCCCCCCACCATGGACGGTCCATCCTGGCTTGATCTCAGGGTGGCTTTTGTGTCATCACCTGTGCCCTGGGGACTGTCACCCTGCCCAGGCCACCCCCTGGCCCTGCAGATTCCAGGGTGGTGTTGTGGGGCTCCCAGTGCCCCCCAGAAAATGATGCACTGGGATAGGACACAGGCGCTGCTGGCCCCAGGACCCGGCTGGAATGGGGATTTGTTTCAGCTGAATAACTTGCTGAATCTATAAATAAACTGGGGGGAAGCAAGCACAGAGCACGGGAGCTTCTGCCTTGCTGACCCTGCGGCACTGGAGGCAGCTGCCCCTGAATGCTGCCCAGCTCTGTGCCCACCCACGGCAGTGGCACCCGGGGGGACAGCGGGGAGGATGCTGCTGGACATGGTTCCTTGCCCAAACAGGAGTTTTCTGAGCATGGATCAGCTGCCTGCCCTCCGTGCCCTCTGTGCCCTCCATGCCCTCTGTGCTCCCTGGATCCACCTCTCCCAGTGTGGCCTCAGCACTCAGGGAGCTTCTGGCCCTGGGGACTCCAGCAAGGAGCCATATGGGACCAGTTTTTCCCTGTGGGAGAATTCTGCTCTCACTCCGGTGAGATTTGGCATCCAGGAATGAGCCCATGCACTGGCACAGGGCAAGGGGCAGGAGATCCTCTGTGCCACAGCAGCAGCTTGGAGAGACCCCCACTCCTGCCTTCCTTCCTCCTCCTCCTCCTCCTCCTTCTCCTCCTCCTCTTCACGCCTTTCTGCCCCTGGCCGTCTCACTCCGCTCTCCATTTGCTTTCCCAACAGATGTTGTTGTCTCTCCTCTAACGAGCGTTTTAACGCCGGAATCTCTCTCTCCCCTTTGACTGGGAAGCAAAAAGCTTGACATCTCCCATCAGCATCAAAGTCCCTCTCCTCAACACCCTGCACCCCACCAGCGCTCCGTGCCTTCAGCGGGGTGCCGCCGGGGCCACCATGGCACAGTGTTTGCGTCCCCCACGTGTCCTGTCCTTGCCTGGAGCCACCTCTTAGACCCCCGTCCCTTGGAGAGCTGCATTTGGAAACAGCTGGGAGCTGGGGGAAACCTCCAAGGATTTGATGGAAAGTGGGGTTGCGAGCTAAAAACCAGCCATGGGAAGGACCCACTGGAGCGACGACATCACCGTTGGCACCGATAAACCTCAGCAGGGTGGGTGGACATCCCTTGCCGTGCCCTGGTGACATTAAATACAGGCAGGAGCTGGCAGGGAGGTGAAGGTGCCATTTCCCCCTCCGTGTCCTTCATCGTGCCTTTGTGTCCCCGCTGCCAGCACGGCAGGGCTGCGCGCGGGGCAGGAGCCAGCGATCCCAAATATCGACGGCGGCCCCGATCAATGCTATCTCCTCTTTCCATGCCTATGAGCTCATTGATTTTTTTTTTTTTTGTTGTTACCTCTGTGTTTATGTAATGTCTGAACTTTGCACAACTGAACCGTTTAATGTGCAGAAAAGAGCCCTGTTGCCATGAAAACGGACCTGCAAATGACAGCACGGATGCGGAGATATCCCTGTTTTATTGGGCCATACGGAATGGATTTTAACCTTGATAAGTCAATAACTTTTCGTACAAAAGGAACGAGAGCAGATACAGCTTTCAGAACCTTGAATGCATTTTTAAAGCAGAGAGTAATAGCCCGGTTTTAATCCCTGGGAAATCTTTCTTGTTCTGAGGGCCAGGCATTGCCAGGGCAGAGTGACATTTTGGGCAAAGAATTACAGCGTGCATTTGTCAGGATGAGAGATGGAGACGCTCTGTGCTCCAAATTGCCAGTGCTGGTCAAAAATAATGACATTAAATTAAAGGGATATCGTTATCTGAAAGAGCACAGAATCAGAGAAGAGAATCAATGAATGGTTGGAGTTTGGAGGGACATTAAAGCTCATCCTGTTCCACTCTCCATGGGCAGGGACACTTTCCACTACCCCAGGTCGCCCCAAGCCCTCTCCAACCTGGCCCTGGGTGCTTCCAGGGATGGGGCAGCCACAGCTTCTGTGGGCAACCTGTGCCAGGGCCTCGCCACCCTCACAGGGAAGAATTTCTTCCTCACATTTAATCTAAACATACTCTCTGTCAGTTTGAAGCCATTCCCCTTGCCCTGTCACTACAATCCCGTGTTATCCCTGTTTTGGGAGCATGGAAAACTTCGGGTGGGCTCCCCAGTGCCTCAGGGAAGGGACTCACCCGCCGCCACCCCAGACGTGCTGATGAATTATTTATTTGTGCTAAAGCAGAAGGACTTTTAAAAATCTCTCTCCTCCAGCTTCCTCCCTGCAATTCAATCTCTCTGGAAGTGGCAGCGGAGCCGGTCTCACTTTGCAGAGCTCATTCATTAGCAGATTAAGGCTCTCCTTGTGTTCCCAACATCGCTGGGGGAAATTTATGTTCCGGCAAAGTATTCACGGGTTCCCTGAATCACAAAAGTGTTTCTCCTCTGTAAAGTATTCAAAAAAAAAAAGGAGAAAAAGGATGGAAATGGGGAGGTCAGAACTGCTTAATAGTATCTCCTTGAAGGCAGTGCCAAAACACCCACCTTTTGAAGTTCGCTATTCCAGGACGGATCTCTTCCCTGGCAAAGACACCGTCACCCTTTCAAGTCCTTGTGAGTGACTTCAGGTGGCTAAAACATTTTCTGAGAAGAATGAAGTCTCCTTTTTATTTCTTTTTTTTTTTCCCCTGAATAAAGAGCAATCTTTCTTCCTGCCTTCCTAATAGCTTTGATTAAATTATCTCTGAAAAATCTAAGTGCTGTTCGCAAATCTGTAATGGTTTTATTCTTATCGCCGGCCTCTATTGCAACACGGGGAAGCAGATAAATAAGCTGCAGAGAAGGCATAAAACTGCACCAGAACCTGCCAGAGAGATGAGCTAAAAATGTTTGAACTGAAACAAATGAGCAGTATGAATAGCCCTGCTCCGAGAGAGAATTTATTCAATATAATGTATTTTCACAGGGAGGATAATACGTGTTATAATTGCACAGAGGAGTCGCTCTCCTGAAAGCAGATCTAGCTATTATTTTAATTTCACAGCCTTCAGCATTTGCTGGATCAGGAGTGGTGACTGGAGCAGCTTCACACGTTTGGAGAATGGGCCCTGGGTGTCAGCTCTGCCCTTGCCACCCCTGGTCACAGACGCCTGGAAAGCTGCTGGTGCTTCCCTGGGTGGAGGAGGTGGAGAGGCCCCAAGAATAACCCAGATCAGCTCAAAACTCCTCAAAACTCAGTAAGAGGCCGGATCTCCCCAAAACTGGTCAAACCTCAGTGCTGCGAGGCAGGAGCCAGGGAGGAGGGATGCAGGGAGGTGGTGAGCCCTGGAGGCTCACGCTGGGCTGCTCGGGAGCTGCACATGCACATGTGGGACCATTACGGACAAGAGTGAACCGGCTGCCCCCTTCCCGCAGACTCTCGCACACGTGAAGTGGCAAAAAGAACCTGCGGCAGGGATTTTGGGGACGGAATAATGGATTCCAGGACTCGCGTTAACGGGGGCAGCCTCAGCCACGACAGCGCTCGCTCGGACCTCACACTGCGCAGGGTTCAGGGGTGTCTGTGGCCATGGCCATGGGGGTCCCCAGCTGGCCGGCGGGGGCTGAACTCCAGCCTGGCGCTTCGGCCTTGT